>JAADVC010000616.1:0-17981 GCA_023334575.1 Pythium volutum
GTGTCGGGTCCGTTGCAGCTCCGACGGCACAAGAAGTATACCTCTCCTTTCTCGAGGAACAAGGACTTGGCGGGACTTCCACGAGCAGCAAGAAGACGGCCGCGCAAAGTGGGTCGCTGACCCAGACGCTACCCCCGCCATCCGTGCAGCGGGCGCACTTGTGTCTCGTGTGCCTCGAGCGACTCATCATCAACTTTGACTCAACGCGAGCGCGTGACTTTGCCCGTGGTCGATGTCATTGTCGAGCTGGACCGGCGTATCTTGGCGAGTGCCGCATCGTGTGGGATGTGCAGCGAGGTCTTCCACCGATAACCAGCACAGATTTTTCCGAGTTTATCAGCAGATCGGGGAGAAGGTTGGTCGCATACGCGAACGTCCGGCCGACGCGCAATGTGATCTTGTTGCTGCTGTCGCGCATTACGGCCATGCGATGGAGGCAGCGGTCCACAGCCACGCGGTTCTCTTCGGTGATTGCTTGTTCGCCGCCGACCAAGGCAAGAAC
Source organism: Pythium volutum (assembly GCA_023334575.1). Lineage (NCBI taxonomy): Eukaryota > Oomycota > Peronosporomycetes > Pythiales > Pythiaceae > Pythium > Pythium volutum. The sequence goes on from JAADVC010000616.1 coordinate 503, forward strand.
ATTCATCAGCTCGCCATGCGAGACTTCATCGCCGCCATTGTCGTGGTGGGTCTGGTGTTCCCGGGTGAACGGCTCCGACTTGAACAGATCCACACACTCGGTCTCTTGTATTGGTCTTGACGCATGACGTACGCCGTGGGCTTGGTGCCGATGCGGAGGTCGATGGTCAAGAGGCGGTCTTCGATGCACGGATGCTCTCATACCAACTCGGCGACAGCAGCGCAAGTACGTACGCAATAGTATTGTCACGCTTGACGGCTTTGACCGTGTCCTTGGCGCCAGCGGCGTCCACGAGCACCTCGAGACTGCAGGGCGACGCAACCCGTTTCGATGACAAACCAGACCAGCTCGTGGGTCGGAGGCAAGTGCCGGGCGTTGACCATGCGCCGCCGCGTCAGTGCGTGGAGTTCCGCTTTCGTGGTCATGCGACTGTTACCACGGCAGTACATGATGATGAGGCGGTCCAAGCACATGAGACACAAGTGCGCGCGCTGCACCGAGGGCTTCAAAAGCGTATGCGCCAGCGACTGACAGCGTGCAGCCGCGGACTTGCTCAGGGTCGGACTCGCATGCTGGCCGGAGAGTTGCTCGCTGAGCAGCGTCCCGTACAGTGATGCCACGTCGTCGTCATCGCTGAGGGACACGGCGTCCAAAATCTGCGATAGCGTTGGCGTGCGCGTGCTGGCATCGACAAGCTGGAGATCCAGCACGTTGTACGCAGCGTCGAGCGCACCATCGCGTCCATTGACTGACTTCCATCCAGCGCACGACAGCACTGACACGGTGAAGCACCTTGGTCGCGTGGCCTTCAAGCAAGAGCGTGCGACTGGAACCGCGCCGCCACCGCCACGCAGTTTGCCGCTGATACGCTTGTGTGGCCCGCCGGAAAAGACGGTGGGTCGTTAGTGAGCGCATCGTTGGGCGGGCGCCAGTCGACGCCCACGGCCGCACGGCCCGTGAGCAGCGTGCGCAGCGCCGAGAGCGCGCGCGCGCCGATTTCGTTGCCGAAGAGACCTTTCGTATTGCAGCGGAACGGTGTTTCTTCTTGACGATTCAGGAAATGAAGGGGCTTTCCTGGCCCAACGAGACCCAGTGAGAATACGCGGTCTCGACCCGCGCGATCTTTTGCGAGTGACCCGCGCAATCCTTCCAACCTTAGTAGTAGCCCTTGCGCCAGACAAGAACTGGATGGAAGAATATATGGACGAAGCCGAACTGGATACCGTGAAAGGTGGGAGAGTAGTATTACTACGTAGTAATTCATGGATCATCAAATTCAAAATGGCTTCATGCGAGGGGCCGTTCGTACTGGTATTTGCATAATGGGAAAATGAAGAGAAGTGCGCTTGAGATGTACACGCTCGAGGTCTCGTACTTGGATCATACCATTTCCTCTTGGTGCTTTCGTCACCTAATCGTCGCGGCGCTGCGCACGCAGCAACTGCTTCTTGACGGCGTGGAAACGCAGCAGCATCCTGCCATCCAATATATACGTGAGCATTACTCTCCTCCTTCGCGTGTCCAACGAATCGCTCCCACAGCGTACCAGTAGATCGTAAACGTGAGCGCGCTGATCCACCAGTTGCGCTCCGAGCGCCAGCGCGTTGCCTTCTTCTGCTTAGCGGCAAAGAGATACACATGTGAGATTTGAAAAATCCTGAATTGAGCAGACAAGGAATGCCCTCCCAACAAACCTGCAAGTCGGCCGAGTAGTGGTGTCCCTCGACGTGCACGTCCTTCATGTTGTAGCGCTTTTGGAGATCGTACGTCTGGGCTGTAAATGGGGCGATCCAAAAAGATTGCGTCAGTCAAAACCCTCTGGCGCAAAAGAAGCGAGTCGCTCGTACCAATGAGCGCGAGAAACGAGATGCCCGTGATGAGCGAAAAGATGCTGAGCGTGCCAATCTTGACGCTGAAAAGCACGTCGCCAAACTTGACGATGCCGCGGTTGAGTAGCACGAACGGAAACGGGATCGTGAGCAGCAGGAGTCTACAAAGCCAAACAGAAGAGTGAGACGGCTGCGGCTCTAGGGATCCCACAGAAGCGGGAGAAGGCGCATTCCGTACAGTATGACGGCTGGCGGAAGCAGCACATAAGTCATCGAGGCCCACATCGTCGCCATGTCCGTAAAAAAAGTCAGGGGGAAGAGGAGGTCGGGTCGCTTCTTCTTCGTCGAGGTCGTTGGGATCTGGTTGAATTGTGGGGATCATGGGAACACGCAGCGACTTCGACCCTGTCTAAACCGATCATCGAATTAGAGCGGTTTTGGCTGGGTTCGCACTGAATGTTGATGGAAGACCAACACTCTCATTCGGGAGCACCCATCCAAAAAGCCCACCATCATGGCGTCATGGGCCAGAGAGATCAAGTTGTCACCATCGTTTCCCCCACCAGCAAATCCTCAAAGGCCACGTGGCGTGATGCAGCTAGCACGGACAGTGAGACGCAACATGGGACGCAAAGAGTGCGAGGTGGGTTTCCGTTGGACTCTGGAAAGTGCAATGCGAAGCAGAACCGTTGGCAGGCCAAATCAGCAATGTTTATCGTCCTTATTTCGGCAGCTCCCAATAGTCCGTGGTCCGCACGGGGAGAGATTGCATGGTGCTCAAAAACCCGATCGCGCGCAGTATATAGGCGTCCTCTAAGATGTACTGCGAGTACGCGCCGTTGTACCGAATCTCGGCCACGTTGCTGCCGAGCTTGAGCCCCCAGGCCTCTTGTGGCCACGGGTACTTGGCCGGCACGACAAAGTCGCGCGGCACGCGGCAGTGGTTGTAAACGTCGGCAAACACTTCAAGCGACGGCAAAATGCACTCGTGCCACCGATAGTCGCGCAGTCGCCAGATAAACTGGATCGCATCGATACGGTCTTTGTTGGCTTTGAGCTCTTTCGCATACACGCCGCGGCTCCGCATGTGGTTGACCGCGATGCCGAGAGCGTACCCCCACGTCTTGCAGGGCCACGGCGCCTCGGACGGTACGATGAAGTCGCGGGCCACTCGCATGTGGCCATGCACTTGGAAATAGGTCTCCATCGACGGCAATACAGTCTCGTTCCACAACTCGTCGCGGTGGTCCCATACAAACTGGAGCTGTTTGAGCCGTTCGGCGTCACGCGTGATTTGCTTGACGTACACGTCCTTGTGGCGCATTGCCCCTACGACCGAACCGAGCGGCAGGCCCCACGCCTTCTTGGGCCACGGGTCTTTCGACGGCACGCAAAAAGTGGCCTTGACGTTGCAGTGACCGTGGAGCTCGACAAACGTCTCGAGTGCTGGTAATATTTTCTGCGTCCACGTCGTTTCCGCAACGTCAAACGAAAACTCGAGCTGCAGCAGAGCGTCCATTTCCTTGGCATCCAGATTGTTGCGCTCTTGGCGCAATCGATGCACGCGCGCGCCGAATCGGAATCCCCACGTGTGACGTGGCCAGCGAAGGTCGCCATGCGGGACAATAAAGTCCGACGGCACCAATGTGTGGCCTTCGAGGCTGTAGTACGCTTGGAGCGGCGCGACCACGAGCATCTCCCACTGATACTCTCGCCAATCCACGTCCACGGGGAAGCCAATGGCGCGCAGCTTCTCGACTACCAACGGGTGCCGCTCGTGGTGGCGCTTGTTGGCCATAAACTTGTTGAGCACGCGACCGAGGTTCACGCCGCGCAGCGCATCGGGCCAGTCGAGGTCCGAGCGGCCACCCAACACACGCAACATGATGCTTGAGCTGCTCGCTTCGCCACTTTCATTTGCGTGCGGGATGGGAAAGTGGAACGGCACCATAAAGTGGCCCGTGGCCTGCTGGAACGTCGCGAGCGCGTCCACCATGAGCGAGAACTCGACGGCCGGCGGTAGCTTCTCGGCAGCGCCACTGGCGCTTGGTCGATGTACCGGTTCGGATTCACTTTCCCATCGAGCCGCCGTTGCAGTTGCAAATGCAGCGTAACGCACGCGCATAACCGTCGATGCACGCACTGCAGCGCCGCATTGCAGCGCCCGACGCAGCAGCATATTCCCCCAATGCTGGACTTTTCGGCTCCAGTGGTCTGGTGACTCACCCAAGGGCTCACCACTGGTGAGCCCCTGGAAACCATCGAAACAGTACAGTCCGTATCGGGGCTAAGCGTGCAATAAAATTGATCTACCTCCATTAATGAATGCTACTCTTTTCCAAAATTGATATAAGCGCAGTTGCGGAATGCTGATTACCTTGAACTTTAGATAACTTAGATGCGCGCTCAGCCCCAAAACCGACTGAACTGCTTAACCGTTACAAACAGAGCTACATTACAGTTCTTAAAGCATTTTCTATTGTTTTCAGCCAATCAGACCGTTCGACTGAACCCAATCACTTCGAAAATCATGACCCAGCAGCTCACACAGTCCGATCGTAATCCTTCTTGCTTGATCCCCCTTTTGTTGGGAGAGAGGACCATGCGCACGATTACGACGTCGTCGGCCGCGATCTCGCTCGCCGCTGCCAACTCGCGAAGCGCTCGCGCAATGGCGCGGCCCGCACCGCCAGTGGACGTTCCTCCGTCTCCTTTGGCTCCTCCGCCACCGCCGCCGTCGACGCTGGCGCGACACTCAGTAGCAGCAACAACGACCGCGAGCGTCACTGTCAATCCACCGGCCATCGCGACCCCACAGCTCGGCGAGCTGGCCCCGAACGACCCGTTCTTTGACCAGGCGCGACTCGCGCTCGTGACGTTTTCCCATGTACCACAGATCATCGCGGTCGCCGTGCTCACGCCGAATTTGTGGGTCGTCGACATGGGCGACACGCGCTGCAGCCGCGAGCTCGCGTGGGTCATTGTGCAGGCCGCGTTTCTCATGCTCAGCCTCGCAAACTATTGGGTCTGGTTCTGGCTCGTGTACTGGAGCGAGCAGCGGTCGGGACTCTCAGAGCGCTACCGCACGCGCGGCGTCTCGATTGTCACCAAGGTCCATGCCGTGCTCTATATTTTTGGACTCGTGTGGTTCATGGTGGGCAACGCATTGCTGCTCGTCATTGACGCCGATAACAAGGCGTGTACAGCCGATGATATCAACCACGGCGCCGCAGGCATCCACGATCTCGGACTTGGAATGGTTGCATTGGCCTATGCACGCGTGCTGTGGCCGTGCACGCTCGTGATTCTCGGGCTCCCCGTGTTGCTGCTTTGTCGACCGTGTGTGCTGCGGTACCTGAACGATCCCACTCGAGACGTTGCGTTTGCCGAGACGTTGTACGCCGGCACGGCACGTGGCGCGTCCAAGACGACAATTGAAGCCAACTCCAAGTCCGTCAAGTTTGAAAAGGGCATGGTACTCAGCGGTGCCTGCGGCGACGACAAAGACCCGTCCGTGTGCTGCTGCATTTGTCTCGTGGAATATGACGTCGGCGACTCGCTGCGCGTGCTGCCGTGCGGCCACGACTTCCACGAGGCCTGTGTCGACGAATGGCTCAGCCGTAACGCGTCGTGTCCGACTTGTCGGAAGGCCATCACTGCGGCCGGCGCGCGCATGAGCGTCGCCATACAAGAAGTCGACGCCATCGTTTGAGAGGCCGCAAGCAGCACACGCATCTCGCCGACATAAACTCTACTAGTACGGAACGACCCGGTCGCGAACTAAACGCTGCGCATACCCAGACGACTGAGCCCGCAGGGGGCCATTCGCAATCTGCATCGCGCTACGCACATTGCCATTCGAAGCTGAGGGTGTTCCTTACTGATACTAAACTCTGTAGACTAACTACTCAAGACATGTCCATTCTTAATCGTTTTCGAGTTTTGTGGGGAAACTCAGCATTCCGAGTCGAATCATGTTCGCAAGTCGATCTTGCGAAATGGAATCATACGAACGAGACCAAAAAATGGTAAATCATCGCTTCCCCTACGAGATACAAATAGACATCGCTGCGCCATAGAACTTTTGTGAAAATGTAGGAGGCGAAATAGGTCCCGGTTCCTGCTGGGAGCCCTGCGCGTCGCAAGCGCGAGATGGAGAATGAGGATGCGCGAAGGAGGGACTCCATGGACTCCATGATGGAGACCCGTGGGAATTGGTTGGCGGTCAGCATGCTGTATGCTGATTGGATATTAGATCTCATAACGATCTGTAATTGGTTAAAAGTAAATCGTACTCAGCTCCCTCCCCATTCACACACGTCACAGATGCTTCCCGCCTTGTGGCTCCACAGTGCGGCGCAGCAAATTGGACGTCGGGCAAGCGTAATGCAGCGCCGTTCGCAGCGCGTCGCTACGCGCTCATTCTCGGACCGTCCGCCAGTCTCTGTTGAAACCACAGTTGAGGAAGCCGCGCCGTTGCCACCAGCGAAGAAGCCGCGCACCGCCAAGCCAGCAGCTACCGTATCCATCGCACAGACGCCGAGCAGCTCAGCGGATGACGCCGACAGGATTCTTTACCAGTACCCAAGGCTCGTACCCGCACGTTTGCTGCGGCGTTACAAGCGCTTCCTCGCCGATGTGGTGCTCGCACAAGACGGCGCTGACGGAGATGGCGACGCTCGCTCGTCCGTGGACGAGTCCCAGGCGATCACGATCTACTGTCCCAACACGGGCCCGATGGTCGGACTGCTCGACGAACCGAGCGCGCGTGTGCAGCTCTCCAAAAGCGACGACCCGAAGCGCAAGTACGCGTACACGCTCGAGATGATCCGTGTCCATGTACGTATCGTGGATATCGCGAGTGGATCTCTGCGAAATTCGAACTAAGCTTTCTGACGCTTGGTATCTTTCCTAACTCAGAATGGCGAGCGCCACGTGTGGGTCGGCGTGCACTCGACGTCGGCCAACTACATGGTCGAAAAGGCCATCGTCTCGGGCTGGTTCACACCGCAGCTTGGTGCGTTCCATGTCTTGCAGCGAGAAGTGAACTTTGCCAAGAACAGCCGCGTCGACTTTGTGCTCTCGCGCCACGACAGCGACGGCGACGTTGTCCACCAAAAGTACGTTGAAGTCAAGAGCGTGACGCTCGCGTGGCCCGCCGCCAACGTGAGCCGCTGTGCCGTGTTTCCCGACACGGTCTCGGATCGTGCGGCCAAGCACGTCACGGAACTCATGGAACTGATCGAAACGCGAAAGCGTGCCAATGAGAACAAGACGTCGGACAAGAAGTGCGTGGAGCTGAGCGGTGCGGTCGTGTTTCTCGTGCAGCGCGACGACTGCGATTCGTTCATGCCGTCGCTCGTCCACGACGCCAAGTTTGCGAAGCTCTGCGCCGAGGCCGAAGCCATGGGCATCCAATTACTGCCGTATCTGTGTCGGCTCGAACCGGACGAGCATGGGCAGCGAGGCCACGTGCGTTTCCTACACGCTCTTCCTCTCCACGCAGACCGAACCACCGCAAATACAGAAGCGGTCGACGAAAAGAAGCCATTGGTGCCAACCATGAAGAAGAAGAAGACGGCCATCCGCACGAAAACGACGAAGAAATAATCGGCGTGGTCACCATTCCGGCAATTCCGAATGGCCCTCTTTCGATTAGGAATTTTTCGAATGAATGAGTGTTTTCGTCCAATCCACGATCTTCCCACGCATTCTGTCCAGATTGAAGCGGTGGAAACTTCCCGCGCAAACTGAAAAAAGCAACGCGACAAAGGGAAATTAAGGAAAGCCTCGACAATGATGATGCGTGACGCCGAACCGAGCGTGAACGACAAGAGCGAGTCCATGGAGCCGCAGCAGCAATCCAGCGTGTGTGCGCAGGAAAAAGCGCCGCCCACGGACGAAGCCGTCGCGACGGAAAAGCGAGTGCCGGAGGCGGGATTGCAGCTCAAGCGCGGGCGGAAGCTCCATGCAATCTGGTCCGAGTTCACAGAGGTGCCCACTGCAGTCCTGAAACCATACCCAGACCGCGCGTGCAACCACTGTGGCGAGGGAATCAACAACGGCTGGAGTACTGCGACCAAATCAGCGAACAGGAACGGACCAACGTCGAAAACATGTTCACGAAGAAACGCCGAGTGGTCGTCGCGAACGCCAGTCCAACCGCAGACAGCGGAGCGCCCGCAGTGTTCCCGTGCTTCATTGGCCAAGACGAGTTTGAACTCCAGTACGCTCGCCAGACGTTTGACAACAACCTCCCTTTGGATCTCGTGAGCCGCCGCGGTTGGAAGGCCTTTATCGAGCGGCCGAGTGGCCTCCGAGCTTCCGAGTCGGAAGTTCCGACTTCCGACCCGCCAGAGACTTGCTGGTGATCTGCTAGGCACGGCCTATGAAGAGGCGCAACAAGCCATCGCTATTGCCGATATCAAGAAGACGAACACCGTGTCGAGAGGCAACAGCGACGCCGAGCGCGCCGGCAAGGAGGCCGTCATCTACGCCATCAACGAGTTCCATGTTCTCCCTTGAGTGAGTGCTCCTGCAGTGAAAGTGACACGGTTCAAGTAGTGGAGAGGCATCGAGGCAAGGTCAGCGCACGCTGCAGTGGCCGTGAGGCATCGAGCAAGTGACGTGAAGACATGCATGTTTCAACGTGGATTTTCCTCCTGAACCACACAATGATGAGGTTTTATCAGACATTTTCATTATCCATATACATCACAGCATTTATTGTTAATATCGTTCTACAGATCAATGCATATCGTACTATTATTTTAGGGTGTATTGCAAAAGGTGACTCAAATCCGGAATCCTTGCAAAAGGTGACTCAAAGTTTTGGCATGAAACAGCGCTTTTCACTCAGTGCCAGAGACTCTGTCCGAGACTTCCGCGAGCATTGGGGCGCGTACTCATATCAGGCTACTGTCGTACTCTAGGCTGTTGGTTTTGGGCAACAGCTCAGCCTCTCGTGGGCCACGGCAGGACCTGCGCTGGGCAGGTCTATCGCGTTTTTATCGATAAACGGACTTTTTACGTGCATTTGAGTCACCTTTTGCGAGGATATCGGATTTGAGTCACCTTTTGCAATTTCCCCATTATTTTAATAATAGTACGATATGCATTGATCTGTAAATCTGTATTAAAATACACGAAATGTTGCCGGAAATTCTCGCGAAACGAGTGGTCTCGTGATTCCAAAATTTGAGAATTCTAGTCAACCGTGTTTTCGAAACTCTGTCACCTACTTTTGTAACCGGTTGTATCTGTTGGTGAAAGGACGGCCAAGCCCAAAATTGATTGGCGATCGCTTGCGAGAAGCTCCATTGCATTTGCGCGAAAGGATGGCCAAGCCGAACGCGACCAAGGCGGCGGCGCCCAGCGCCAAGGCGGACAAGCACGCGAACGGTAAGCCTGCACAGCGCGGCAGCAAGCATGAGAAGCCGACGAGCCGCGTGTCTCCGGCGAAAAACGGCAGCGAATCGGCCTCAAATGACAAGAAGCCGGCCACTGCGTCGGCTCCGTTTTCCGTTGCAGCGTCCGAGGAAGTCACGGCCGTGGTGGCGCGCATGAATGAAAAGGGCCTGCAGTGGTTCCAGGCAATCAAGCCTCTCAAAGTGGTCGCTGAGCTGGTGGTAGCGGCCTCCACGAGCAAGCGCACCAAGCACAAGCAACAGCAACCCATCAAGCCGGTCGAGGAAAGCAAGCCGCACGCGTTGAAGGAGCCGCAGGTGCAGGACAAGAAGCGCCACGCGCAGCGACTGCTCGAGGCCGAGGTGCGGCGCCACGACAGCAAGAAGAGCGGCAAGCTCTCGAGCGACGACAAGTACCTCGCGACCATGATGAGCAAAGGTACGCTGGCCGATCGCGTGGCTGCGCTCACACTGACGATCCAGGGCTCGCCGTTCCACAGCCTTACGCGGCTCGGGCAGCTCATCACGATGGCCACCAAGAAGGCGCGCCGCGAGAGTATGATGGCGGTCGAGTCGCTCAAGGATCTCTTCATCAACAACTTGCTGCCGGACGACCGCAAGCTCAATTTCTTCCACCAGAACCCGCTCGACCACAGCGACGTCACGGACGCGCATCTCGTCGTGTGGTTTTACGAGCACTGTTTGAAGACGGCGTTTGCGCAGCTCGTCGGCACGCTGTCGGCGGGCATGGCCGACGCCGTGGACAACCACAAGCGCGCGTGCATCCGTGCCGCGAACGCACTGCTCGCGGCCAAGCCCGAGCAAGAGGCTGTGCTGCTGGGCATGCTGGTCAACAAGATTGGCGACCCGGACCGCAAGATCGCGGCGTACATCCACAAGACGCTCCAGGAGCTGCTCAAGGAGCACCCGCTCATGAAGCGCGTGGTCGTCGACGAAGTCGAGCGGCTGCTGACGCGCGCCCAAGTTTCGGACCGTACCAAGTACAATGCCGTGCTCTTTCTCAACCAGATCATGCTGCGCAAGGACGACGACGACGACGCGGTGCTGGCCGCACACCTCATCAAGGTATTTTTCGCACTCTTCTCCAAGGAAGTCCACGGCGCCGAAGAGGCCGAGAAGAAGCGCCAGCTCAAGGCCCAGCACAAGGCCTCCAAGAAGGCCGCCAAGGGCAAGAGCTCGACTTCGGCCCAAGAAGGTGGCTCGATGGACCGCAAACTGCTGAGTGCGCTGCTGATGGGCGTGAACCGCGCGTTCCCGTACTCGCGCACCGCAACCTCGGCTGATTTACAGGAGGAGATCGACACGCTCTTCAAGGTCGTGCGGCTCGCCAAGCATTTCCCCACGAGCGTCCACGCGATGATGCTGCTGTTCCAGGTCATGCATTCGACCAACTCGGTCTCGGACCGCTTCTACACGGCGCTCTACGAAAAGCTCTTTGACCCAAAGTTGCGCGAGACGTCCAAGCACACACTGTTCCTGAATCTGGTGTTCAAGGCGTTGAAGGCCGACGTGTCGCCGGCACGGAGCAGCGCGTTTGTCAAGCGATTGCTGCAGCTCACGAGCGTCATGACACCGGCGTTCACGTGTGCCGTGTTGTTTTTGCTGTCGGAGGTCATGAAGATCAAGCCGCAGCTGCGGACGCTCTTTGACCAGCCCGAGGCCGGCACTAGTGGCAGCGGCAGCAAGGACGACGAGCACTTTACCGACAAGGACAGCGAGAGCGACGACAAGCCCAACGTGTTCAACCCTAATGAAGAGGAGGACGAAGAAGAGGACGACAAGGACTCGAATGAGAAAGAGGAGGACGAAGATGCGCTGCCCGAGGCGCTGAACGATGGCGTCTCGGATGCGGACCGTACGGCGCGTGTGCTCGCCGAGATGTTTGGCAAGTCGACGTCCGTGGGCCAACCCGAGAAGCCGCGTGCGGCCAAGAGCTTTGATGACGACGCGAAACTCAAGGCCACGACCGCTGAGACCGAGTCGGTCTACGACTGGCGCAAGCGGAACCCGTTGTTTGCCAATGCCGAGACTTCGTGTGCGTGGGAGATCCACCAGTTGCTGGCCCACTACCACCCGTCCGTGCAGCAGTTTGCCAAGCAGCTCGTGACGCGCGTGGGCGTCGGCATCCAGTACAGTGGCGATCCGCTCGTGGACTTTACGATGCACGCGTTCTTTGAAAAGTTCATGAACAAGAAGCCGCGCCACAAGCAGCAGGCGCAGTCGCAGTCGCAGGAAGGCGAAGCGATCGGAAAGAACTGGACGTTTGTGCCCATCAATACCGAGGCCGTGCTGCAAGAGGCCGAAGAGTCGATCGACATTTCGGACCAATTCTTTTACAAGTTCTTCAAAGAGCGTGCGCAGCGCGACGCGACGAATCCCAACAGTAAGATGGCAAAGAAGAGAAAGGCCAAGCGAAGCGAACGCGACGGCGACGTGTTCTCGGGGGATGAGGACGACGATGATGAAGACGAAGAGGTCGAGGCGTTTGCGCAACAGTTGGCCGAGGGCATCATGCAGGACGGCGACTTGGACGATGAAGACCCGGAGCTGGGCGACTGGAGCGATCCAGAGGAGAATGACGACGACGAGGAGGAGGAGGAGGGTGCCCGACTCGATGGCGAAGACAACTTCGGCGACGATGACGATGAGGCCATAGCGTTTGGTGATGCTGGTGAGGACGACGAGGAGATGGATGGAGGAGACGAGGTTGACGACGACGAAGAGGATAGTGAAGATGATGAGGAGGATGGCCTGGACTTTGATGCGATGGACGGAGAGCTGGATTTGCCCAAGGTCGCCAAGCAAAAGGCGCCGCCCTCGACGAGTTCCAAGAAGAAGGCGGTGTTTGCCGATGCCGACGACTATGAGCAGATCATGCGCGACGCGCTGGCCAAGCAAAAGCAGCAGCTCAGCAAGAAGCGCACGAAAAGCACGACTGGCGAATTGCCCACGTCCAAGAAGTCGCGGAAACATTGATCGCTGAGATCTAAAAAACGGTTCTGTAAATGCATTTTGTGATCTTTGATAGAACATTTCTCCGTGTGTTGTGATCTCTCAAAAACATAATTGAATTGAAACGTTAATCGGTCTTGGCACGTTCGGCACTGGGGTGTTGCTTCGGTGTGGTAGTGGAAGAACCGCCTTCCGAGAGCTGCTGGTCGCGGAGGCGGTTGGCTTCGAGCACAAACCAGTTGATGGACACGAGCAGTCCGACCGCGAGGAAGAGCATGACAAACACGTGGATCGAGTCTTCAAGCTGCGCGTAAAGCACGACCGCGAGCACGGTCACGAGCAGCAGGATCACGCTGTTGAGCAGCACCATGAACGGCCGGCTGCCGGGCTGCATCGCGCCCTGCGCGAACGAACCCATGATGATACGAGTATGTTTGGTGGGGATTTCGGATCTGCACCCGAACAAAAAGGGTTAACCGTAACGAGTCCATACAGTACTAACTCGATGGCAAATTTCCCCCCACAAAAGTTTACACACTCTCCCATTTTCGACCAATATGGAGGCCTTGCAAGCCGACGTCGCGAGCGTGCTGGAGCGCTGGCGCGAGGTGACGGCGCCGCTGGACCACGCGCGCGCAGAAAAGGACGCGACGCGCCACCGTCCGACGAAGCGTCCAGCCACAACGCCGCCGCGTGACGATTCTAGTTCTGCCAGGCCGCCGTGCCACGCGTGGAGCCACACGGATTTCCTCGACCGTGTCGCGAGCTTTGGCGTCGCAACATGGTTCGCCAAGCCGCTCTGCATCTCGCCGCTTGTGTGCGCTCAATTTGGCTGGCGAAACATGGCAAGCGATTTGCTGCAGTGCGCGCACTGCGAGCGCGTGCTGTGCTTTAGGATCGATTCAAAGCTGAGTGCCCACGGCGCTGAGGCCGTCGCCACGCGGTTCGCCAAGCAGTTGGACAGCGCCCACGACGCGACGTGTCCGTGGAGTCACAACGCATCGCCCGAGTCGTTTACCATGGTAAGAGGAGGAAGCATTTCTAGTCGAGAGGTGGGGTCGTGGACGATGCTGACAATTATTGCAATTAATGTGTTTTCCTATCCCCAGTTACCGCTGCTTGGGCCGTCGCAAGTCGCACAGAAGCTCTGGGAACGTATGGAGGCGCTGCTTCGCAAGGCTTCGACGCATGTTGCTACGAGGCAGGCGTTGATGGAGATGCACGTGGACAGCGACGTGGTCACAAAGCTAGTGGACGGCTCTGGGCAGACCGAGACGATGCTCGTGGACGTCGTGACCAAGCGACTCGCGTCTTCTGAAGCGATCGACAAGCGCGTCATTCTCCACGCGGCCGTGCTGTCAATGTGCGGGTGGGTTGTCCAAGCCAAGCCAGACAATGCAGACCATGCGGTCGTCGTCGTGTCGTGCACGTTCTGCAGCCGCCACGTGCCACTAAATGCGTCAGCGGATACGATCAGTGAGGAAACCAAGCAAGAGACGGACGATGCGCGGCCTGCGAAACGCCAACGGGTCACTCCAGAGGATCTGCGCAAGCCCATGGACCCCATTGCCCAGCACCGCTGGTTCTGTCCTTGGGTCGTTCCACAGCGCCATCGCGACCCCCAGGACGACACGCGCCTCCGTGAGACCATGGCGCTGGTCTGTGCACCACCACAGCAGGAAGAACAAGGCGAATCGCTCGCCGAATTTATCGTGCTTCCTGGGTGGAAGCAGTCGGCACGGGTACGGTTTTCGTTTGCTGCTCTTGTGGGTTGCGTGGATCCAAGCTCACTAATCAGTCTGTTTTCCCATTAGGCTCTTCGCCACCTCGACCAGAACGCGTCCTCCAAGTCCACCCTGACGACGCCGCTCGATGCGTTGGCGTCCGTGCAGTCGGTGCTCGCGCTGTCCGACGCCTCCAATTTCTAGCGTACCAACTACCCAAAAAGAATCAGGACCACCGTTTTAGATTGCCTCACTAGGTCGCTGTGTGAAGGGAGGCGGGCCGTTGTCAAACCCACCTCTCCCACACAGGACGCTTTTGCTTTTTGTCATTTCGAGCTGTTTAACTCCATCCTGGCTGTCCTGTTCACTGTCTACCGTTCCTAGTTACACTAGAAACACCACACACTGGAGCACGTCGCCAAGAAGAAAAGAGTCCCCAGAGAGAACTTAGTCGGCGGCGTTCTTGGCGAACAACGCACGGCTCTGCTCCTTGCGCTTGGGGTCCGTGCGGACATTGTTGCGCTTCTTGGCAACGGCCGAGGCCTTCTTGTCCTTGCGGAGCGCCTCGGCGCGAAGCTCGGCACGACGCGCAACAAGCGTGTACGGGTTAAGCTTGACCATGGCGCCCAAGTTCTTGAGCGGGTTCTTCTTGTGGTGGCGGCGGTAGCTCGCGTACTTGCCCGGACGCACGACCGACTGGATTTCGTCCGAGTTGATCAGACGGCCCAAGTTGGCGTTGTTCATGACGTGGCGCGGAAGCGAGTAGCCCGTCTTCTCGGTCGACTTCTTCGAGTACGTGCCGTAGATCGAGTCGAGCTTCTCAAAGGCCGACTTGGTCCAGATGATGAAGCGGCCAAGGTGACCACCAGGCGCGAGCTGGAGCAGGTTCAGGCGCTCGACGTTCGCGAGCTCAATGCCCGGAATGTTGCGGAACGCCTTCTCGAGGCCGTTGGCGTTGGCGTACACCACGAGCGGACCACGACGCGTCGTGTAGCGGCGGTTGCGCGACTTGCCACGGCCAGTCGTGATCTTCTTCGAGTCCTTGACCTTCTCCACGTCGGCGTCGGCACCAATCTTGGCGAGCACCTTGACGGCCTGGGCCGTCTTGAGCACGCTCTCGACCGCGTCGTCGAGCACGAGCGGCACCTCGGGCACCTTCTCGATGCGGTGGCCACGCGCCGTCACGAGCGCCGGAAGCGCCGAGGCAGCGAGCGCCGACGCGACCGCGAAACGACGCTGGTTCACGTTGACCTTGCGGTGCCAGCGGCGCCAGATACGCGTGGGCGCAAACATGCGACCGCCACGGCACATGTTACCAAAGGCACCCTGGCCCGAGCGCGAGGTACCACCACCGGCGATACGCGGGATACGCGCGACGGCGCGACCCGTACCCCACGACTCGGCCGAGTGCTGGTGGCCCGCGCGGCGCGAGACACCGTACGCCTGGCGGTTGTTCTTGGCAATGTTGGTGTGGACAAAGTTGACCACATCCGGACGAATGGGCGCCGTGAACACGGCCGGGAGCACGACCTGGCCGATCACGGTGGCGGTCTCGCCCTCGACGGACAAGACGGAGACAACAGGGCGGGAGGCAGCGAGCGAGGCCATCTTGGTTTTTTTTAAACGTAGAATCGGCGGCGATGCGGCAAAGGCAAACGGCGATCAATTCCAACAATAAATGGGCATGGGCCGCCACAGACTGAACGGAGCTCCTCACCAGGAATTGGATTGATTGGCTCCGCGTGGCTCAATGAGAGGCCAATGTATAGCCGGATACATTATTGGTATACGTATACCTAAACTCGATAAATTTCACAAAACAGGGTGAATAAAGTACGCGCTGTGATGCAAAAGGGTACACTTTTCGGCGCACCCCATCGTTGGGAATATGGGCACCTCCAAACTGTGGCGCGCGGTATGGGCAGATCGCGCGCTCGCGCTGCGTCTGCTAGGGCTCGTGACGGCACACGACGTCGCGCATCTCATACAATTAGACAAGTCGTGTAGGGCATGTATCAAGCGCGAGATGAAGCGGTTCCGTTGCGCCAGCGCACGGCTCGGACTCGTGCTCTGGTGTATGCACCACCTGCGACTCGAGTTCCAGTCGTATTTCCAAGAGATGGAGACCCACCAGATCTCACGGTCGGCCGTACATGACCCGCGTGTGCCACCGCGCGTCATCTACACATGGGCAGAGCGTGGTAAAGTGCCTGGCGGTCTCGTCGTGCTGCGTCCCGAGCTTCTGCCGACGCGCAATGAACGCGGCTTGGCATTACGGTTTATCCCCACGGTCGCCGACCAAAAGCCCATGCTCACGAACGTTGTCCAGAACCAGCGACGTATCTACACGGTTGTGACGCTCACGATCGTTCGCCGTCCGCAAGACAGTGCGGAGCAACAGGACGAAAGTGTTTTACGGCGATTGTGGTATCTCAAAGAGTGTGGCGAGTGGCGCGCAATGGTGCCAGCGGCCGACAAGCGACGCATGGACGCCCACGGCGCGCTCTGCCGGTACGATCTGGTCTCGCTGGACGGCAGCGTTGCACTAGAGCTTGACGTACCGCGCGGCGCCGACTCGATGATGGACTATTACCTCGTCAAGCGAGCCGTCGTGTTGCTGCCGATCGACGAGCTCATGTACCCATTCGTCCAGAAGATCCGCCCGACACGGTCTCTTTTACTAGGAGACTCAAGTGGAAACCCAGTGCAACGGTGTCTCGTCGTGCTGTCGTTTGGTCGACTGGATGGCAGAACCGAAGCTGACGCGACCTACCGGATCCCTGCCGAGCTCACTGTCGAGCAACAGCAGCGTCCTCCCTCTCCAGGCGACGCCAGTAGGAATCCCAGCGATACGCCACGCGATACTCCACCAGCACCACATCCAAGGACGGCGATGGAGAGTTTCGATATCGTCACGATCAAGCACCTCGACACGACCAATAGTACAAGCGTGGCGCTTCCGCCCGCCCCCGGCATTCTCTGGCTCTCACTGATCGACGACCAGACGCCGTCGCAATTCTACTACACGACCGCAATGCTCCACAGCGGCGCGGTACGCTCACGGGCGCTGCTCCAGATCGACGCCCAGTGGGTGCCAGGCACGATCGCATTTGCGCCCTTGCCGCAGTCGCTCCAGCGACGGCCGCTCAAAGGGTTTTTCCACGTTGCGGTCGACATGGACACTTTGGAATTGCGCGAGCTGTCCATTGTCGCGCAGCACTTGCCCGCGGCGCGGCTCGAGCCGTACGCTGCGACTGTCGAGTCGTATACGAGACCGTGAGGCGGCAGTTGACGGGTTGCGAGTGTTTCGTGGGCACAGCAGTGAGCGTTTTGCTGAAGGAGACGATCCCACGCGGCTACTATTAGATTTCCTGTGGGTCATCGCCCGGAGGAGTGTACCAACTACTTTGTGAAGGAGCTGTGCCGCCATGGCCGTTTGGATTTAGTCTGCGACTTCCAATGGGGTGTGCTCGAGTCGGAAGTCGAACAGCAAGTGCTGTGGCTTGCGGCGAATGCCAGCGTCGCGAAGGACGGTTCCGTCGACCCA
>JAADVC010000617.1:0-17945 GCA_023334575.1 Pythium volutum
CACCGTGAGCTCAGTGAAGATCTCGACGCCGTCAAAGCCTGCAATGGAGTTGTTGGCGACGTTCAGCTCCGTGAGACAAGCAAACTCGCTTAGCGACTGCAGACTCTTGAGCGACTTTTTGGTCTTTTTGGACGCGTGGCTGAGATCCAGGCACGCGCAGTCCAGTGGATCGCCCACGTCCAGGAGCTGAAGCAGTTCGTGGTCACCGCGCGGGTCAAGCGACGGCGCTGCCGTCGAGGCGGACCGCACCGAATGCGCCGGCGTCGTCACGCTGAGCGACGAGACCTGTGACGTGGCCGGCGAGACGGAACCAATAGACGAACCGTCACGCGGACGAGACGCTGGCTGCTTCATTGACGTCGTCTCCGTGCGGCCGCGGCGTTTGCCCATCGACGCCGTGGACGTTGATGATCGTTGTTGCGCTCGCAGACTTGCGCGTGGCGAGGGACTCGCTCGACTCGTCATGGAAAAGCGGCTGCCGGCACCACTCGCACAGTCGCTCGCGCCGTCGTTCAGCGCGTCGCCCTCCAGCTCGAAGTCGTCTTCGCGCTGGGCCTCGAGCATCACATCATTGCCGTCGTTGTGCGCGTCCATTGTGTCGCCCTTCTTGCGTGTCGCTTTGCCCCGTGAGAGGTTGCTTCACCTCAAAATTCTGCCGTGTCAATGGCGTCCAGAGTCTTGGGCATCACTTTGCCTATAAATTGCCACGCCCAAAACAGCACGGCGCGATCAAAAAAGCGCACGCAAAGTCTCTAGCGATCCTTCCTATACTGTACAGAATACCACACGCTCGTTCAAAACAAAATACCCACAGAGACGGCAAAAGAAAAAAACAGCGACGTACGATCAAGGGGTGTGGCCGCCTGTGCGGCCGAGCTTTACACGCCGATTGCGGGCCTTGTACGCCACAAAATTGAACCGGGAAAGCGCCCGTAGACGCTACATTCGCTTCTATTTCGCTGTGCCCTGCGCTGAGTTCACGACAGCCCCTGCGCACGCGCCGAGCGAGCGACGTTCATCTATTGCCGTGCATTTCTGCCCAAGAAAGAAAACCTGAATTCTCAGATCGCTCGTGTGTTTTTCTGTCAAAATTCCACATTGCTAAAATCGAAAAAAAAACAATTCATTTTGACTTCCTGGTCGCCCATAGTTGGCGTCTCTTCGTGTTCGAATGAAACCAATGGAGCCATCCCGCGACCGACCGGGTTCCCCGTACCGGCCGGCCACGGGCAAAGCCGCTCCCAAGAAATTGGCGGCTTCTTGACACCAGTACGAGGCGGGCGACGCTGAAAGCTGTCCCCCAAAATTCCAACGCCAACAAGGGCATCTCCCCTCCCGTTGCCTTTCCCAGCCAGTAGCAGCCTTTCTCGTCTTGTCTTGGTGATCATGTCCACCAATTCCTCCGTGTCTACTTTCGCGAGCAATAACGAGACGGACGTAATCCATACATCTGTGAACGCTACCCATCCAGCGATTGCATCTTCGTCGTCGGCTTGTGCCACAGTCGAGACGCCGTCGCAAGCGACAGCGATGGAGATGGATGACGATGCGTTCCAATCTGACGCGAGTGCGTTTGCCCTGTCACTGGACGAGCTCGCCGACGCGAACGCGCCCGACCAACTTTATGAAGATCTCACGGGCGAGTACCCCAAGAGTCCGCTCTCCAACCAGATCGACCATGAGCATGAGAACGAACCGAGCGAAAGCCGAGAAGCAGAGCCATGCGTGAAACAGGAAGACCTGAGCCAGCACTACAGTGTACCGACCGCGTCCACAGCGGCACCATCGCCGACGCGGTCGTCTCCTGCAAGAGCAGACGATAAGGCCACACCTCCGCCATTAGCCGCGATCCGCAAATCGCCACGACGGAATACGACAGCGTCCTCCTCCAAAGCGGCGACCACGAAAAAGACGACCACCGGAACCAAGCGCACGAGCCAGAGCCAGAGCCAGAGCCAGTCGTCATTCTCGTGGAACGACATCCTCCAAGTTCAGAACCTCATTGAGCGATGTCTCCAGCAGCTCCTCAGCAAGGTGAGCCGAGAGCTTCTGCCACGCTCGCTTTTGGATCCGCTATTTGACTGTGGTGGTATCTCTGTAGAACGATATCGTGCTCACGCTGCAAGCGCAAGCCAAAGTGGATCCGGCGTTCACGGCCGTCGTCTGGCAAAAGCTCGAGGAGCAGAACCCAGCCTTCTTTCGCGCGTACGCGCTGCAGCTCCAGCTGAGAGAACAGATCACGGCCTTTAATTTCTTGGTGCGTGTGGCTCTCTTTGCAAGCTTCTCTTTCTATCCACCAACTCACAATCTCATCAATCAAATAGGTCTCGCAACAAAAGGAAATGATGGCCAAGGCCAGCGGGAACGCGGCCTTTCTATCGTTCTTGGCGTCTTCGGACGCACGCAAGACCCAGCGGCAGGCCATGCTGCGTGGCGCGCGCATGGGCAGCATGCCACAGGCGAGAGGACGATCCTTGCCCCAATTTGGCTCGATACAGATGGGCACGACCAGCGCCAGCGCCGTGACCACGGACATGCCGTCCTCTACGCACGCGATCCTGTTCCCGCTCACTTCGCCACTGCCGCTGCCGTCGCCCATGAAAACTGACCTCGATACACACGCCTTCTTTTCGTAATACTAGTAATAAAACGTATTCCAGTATGTATTTTCCCCCTACTCGCGCTGCCCCCCCCCACGCTACTGTCGCTAGCTCTCGTCGGCGTCGTCGTCCTCGGCCACTTGGTGGAGCGTGACCTTTTGCTCGAGCGCGAGCGTCTCGTGCGAAAGCACATTGCCCGTGAGCGTGAGACGACGCAGTCCCGGTGCCTTTTCCAGCGGATTGAACGGCAGCTCGGCGATCTGGTTGTTCGCGAGCAGCAAGTGGCGTAGCCGTGGGAGATCGCCAATGCGTTTCGCGACTTTTGTGAGCGTATTGTCTTCGACGTTGAGCACTTCGAGCTTCACGCAGCGGCCCACGGACGCGTGGAGCTTGGTGAGCTGGTTGTTTTGCAAGTACACTTTCTTGAGCGACGCGAGCCCGCCGAATCCTTTGGGCAGCTTTGTGAGGTGGTTGCTTTCCGCATGCAAGATCTCGAGCTTCGTGAGCTTGGCAAACGAACTGGGCAGCGTCTGCAAGCGATTGCCCAAAATGTCGAGTTCTTTTAGGTTCACCAAGTCGCCAATCTCGTCGGGAAGAAAGTCAATGGCATTGTCGTTGAGGTAGAGCTCCTCGAGCTTGACCAGCGCGCAGATACTGACCGGCAGCGACTGTAAAACCCAATGAACAGTGGTCAAAACACCGCACTAAACAGCCCAATTCCAAGCAAACGCACCGTGAGGAGATTGCGGTGGAAGCAGAGCCCCACGAGGCTGCCGCAAAGCGCAGCAATCGCGTCCGGTACGCCGTCATTCGTGATCTTGTTGTCTTCCAAGTACAAACTCTCGAGTTCCGCCAAGCCGCCAATGCCCGCGGGCAGTGCCGTGAGTTTGTTCTCGCGCAAATACAGCTCGGTGATTTGGTGGAACTCGTCGATCGAGTCGGGCAGCGTCGTCAACGCGTTCTTTTCGAGTGCGAGCGACTTGATATTTGGCGGCAGCACGCTGCCCAAGTCGGCGGGAAGGTCGGTGAGCCCCTTGTCCGAGAGGTCAAGCTCCTCGAGCTCGTCCAGTTCCTCGATCGTGTCTACAGAGTCGTCGAGGTCAATCTCGTACCGCTCGACAAACTCCCTGAAGAGCTCGAGCCGCGAGTCGTCGTTCTGGTCGCTGTCGTCGTCGCTCATGCTGTTGCTGAAATGAGAATGAGCCTTTGGGGGAAGAAAGACGCCTTGCCGTCAGTGGCGTCGATCCGGAACAGAGAAAAGAAAAGCTCAAAACAAAGGCGGGGGCTTCACTGGCTTTGCTTGGCGTGCGTCGTGCGTCGTGCGTGTGGGTGAGACCGCCAAGAATATCTCCGCCTCTGGCGATCGCGGGGATCCGGAATGGCGCGCGTCTGGACGCAATCCCATTTGGCAGTCTCTCTTCCTATCTCGGCCCGTTTCGGGGTGCTGCTCAGAACGGCCGTCGCTTCGCGACCGGTTCTAGCAGAACGTAAATAACATCGTGGAAAAAGAAGTGAGACCAACGGAAAGAATAAGTGGATACGGGTACAGCTAGAGAGACCTCTATTGTGTTTCTCACAGCGACTCTTTCGTCGGTAGCTCCGTGTCTACCGCGGCTGGTGATCTAGGACCAGTCGTCGCCGTACTGGCGCAGGTGGGCGTCCACACGCGCGACGACATCGTCGGGGAATCCCGTGATCCCGTCCTTGTCGAGGATCGCGAGTTCCTTGGTCGTGATAAAAACTACATTGTCGGGCCGCAGTGGTCTGTCCGCACGCCAGCGCGCAAGGTAGAGCCGCTCGCGGCCGCCCTGGCGCGCGTTGCTGATCGCGCTGCGGCCGCGCCAGACTTCTTGAAACACGAAATCCACTTCGTCCTTGTCGAGCTCGAGCGGCTCGGCCGCGGTCGCGCGCTCGCGCTCCTGGAGCTTGTGGTACAGCTTGTGGCGCTGGTCACGGGAAAGGCGGCCCACGCCTTCGGGCACGAACGGTTTACCGGCGAGATCACACAGCACGTAGGCGGCAATGGCCTGGCCCACGATCGCGGGCATCGTGCCTAGCACGGGGATCACGCGCAGCCGCATGCGCTCGACATTGCCAAACTCGTGGGGTTTATCGGCCTGTTCGGCATCCAGCGGCAGCAATTGGGCGACCGTCTTTTCGCTCGAGTACACGGTCGTGATCTTGTCCGTGCTGACGCCTTTCTTTTTGAGAAAGTACCGCACTTTCGTGGCCAGTGGATCGCGCACGGCGTCGGGCATTGTGCCGATCTGGAGCCGCGTCGGGTCGGCCTTGCCGCCGGCGCCCATGGCTGAGATCACCTTGAGGTTCTTGCGCGTGCAGGCCTCAAGCAGCGCGACCTTGGTCTGCACGTCGTCAATGCAGTCCACGACATAGGTCGGGTTCCCAGCGAGCAGCTCGTCGGCGGCACTGGCCTCGTACATGGCGACAACGTCTTCAATCACACAACGCGGGACAGTCTCGTGGAAATGCTTCTTCGTGGCTGTGACCTTGGGCGTGCCCACGTCGGCACGCGTCGCGACGGCGTGGCGGTTGAGCGACGACAGCGTCACATTGTCAAAGTCAATGAGCCGCAGCCGCCCGACGCCCGAGCGCGCCAGCATGTGGGCGGCATGGGAGCCAACGCCGCCGACACCGACGACGATCACGAACGCGTCCTTGATGCGCGTGTACCCGTCGTCACCAAAGAACGAGCGGATCCGAGAGAGCTGCTCGTTCTGGAGCTGCAACTCCATTGCGTCCGAGCCGGCGGCGGCGGCGTCCTCCCGCTTCTTCTTGGCCGCGACTGCAGCTGCCGCCGACAGAGTCTTCTTGTCCTGCGTCTTCTGCGTGAGCTTTGCGTACGCGAGCTGCGCCACCAGCACGGACGCGACGCCAAGCGCGAACGCCGCGACGACCACCTTGACCATGCTTTCCCCCAATTGCCAATAATCTGCTGAACACCACTGGCCAACCATAGTCCCTCGTTTGCGAAAGTACAACAAGGGACAGTACATCAACTAAAAAGTTCCTTTTCCTATTAAAACCGAATGGCTGCATTATCCAAAATGAAAATTAGAACTGCTTGTCGGTCACGATCACTTGGTTGCCGACAGGCTGCTCCGTGACGGCCACCGAGATCTCATCGTCACTGTCGGCTTCGACCGCAATGAGCTCAAAAGGCTGTGAAAAGTTGTGCTTGCCGTCGGCGAGAATGACCTGGCGGAACGAGCCAAAGGCCTGCTCGGGCGTGCCAAACGGATACGACGTGCCGTCCTTGAACTGGACTTTCATCGACTCGATCTTGCCGTGGAAATTGCGTGGCTGCACCGTGAGCAAATTGGGCGACGTCGCGTCATCAAAGGCAAATTCCATGCCGCCGTCGACAAAGTCTGACGGACACTTGACGAGCCGCCACTCGACGCGGAAGCGGCTGCCCGAGCCCTGGTTCAGCATGTCACGGTAGGCCTGGTCCGAGAGCAGCAAGTCGTGGCTGCAGTCACGGTCGGCTGTTGCCGTGGCTCTGCGTCTCGTGGCGTTGCCGTCGGGCTCTTCTTCACTGGCATCGTCCTCTTCGCCTTCACTGCCTCTGCCCCCTTTGCCGTCCTTCCCACTGCCACACTCGTCGCCGAATTTCGAAATGAGCATGACCGTGATGGTCGAGTTGGGTGTCACCGTTGCGCCGTTCGCAAGCGTCACGTTTGCGCAACGGCCACACACTTCGTCGGCGTCCCAGATCGATGAGCTCACGTACGCAAAGCGGCTCTCAGCGGCCGAGACAAACTGCGTCGAGAACTCTTCGTAGGCGCACGCGTTCGGCACAAAGTCGCCCGTGATGGCGCTCTTGGCCGTGCCCGAGAACACGAGATCAGGCGGATCTTGGGCCGCGTAGTTGAGCGGCAGAGCGGCGGCCACGCAGGCAAGCGCAGCGAGGACACGGACAGCGATCATGGTGTTGCTGGTGGTGGCGAGAGAGAGAGAGAGAGAGAAGATTGTCGAATGCGACGGAGCTCAAAGAAATCCAAAACCAGAAGTTGATGACTTTCTCTGCCGCTGGATCCGCCTAGTATAGGTACACCCCGAGAAGTAGATTCGTACTTAACGAGGTAGATACAGAATCGTTTGGTTTCTAACAGTCAGTTAGATATGCCGATATATCCAGTTGTTTGAAACTCCCTCTGTTGAGGCCACTCCAGCAACCCCTTTTCCCTCATCGCAGTTTCGTCTGCATCCAACAATCAACGATATCAATTCTTGGAAACAAACAAATTTAGTTATATAGGTGTAGTGAGTACATAATATGTTTCTTCTTCATCGCTATAAACGGGGTATCTGTTTGTCAGTATACAAACAATCCCCTGGCCACTCGTCTTCTGGCGACACACTGAAGAGTTCCCATTCGCTAGAAGCCTTTTCGAGGGAGATGCGCCTTTCTCACTCGCCCCCACATGCGACGGCGGAGTCTCTGTGCCACCTGACACCTATGGTCCATGGGTGTCAGGTCGAATTGTGTGATTGTACCGGTACACTCAGCGTCGCATTGCGACATTAGACACTGCGCCGCCGCCGTCTCTCTCTGGGACATCTCTCTCTCTCTCTCTCGCCTTCGCTCTGGGTCTGCTCGCCTTTCTTCTCCATATTCGCCATTGCTTTTTCCAGGCGCCACATAGAATAGAAAAAAAAACATGGGCGGCATCGCGCGGCTCGTCGTGCGGATCGCGCTGCTCGCGCTGCTCGCGGCGCTCATCCCGGCCGGGTACCTCACGTACGAGTACTACCTCAAACCCTGGGGCGCCGACCGCCTCAAGGACTATGCCCGCGCCGCGACCGCCGCTTCGTCTATTCCGCCCGACCTCAGCGGCGCACTCATCGACGGCGTCGCGTGCGTGCGCTGCGTTGGCGTCAACAACGTTTTCCCCGTGACTGCCAAGTCGCATCCGACCTACAGCGGCTTCCAGAAAATGCTCATGAACGACGGCGGATGGATCACGCAGGCGCTGCTCATTGCCGTGGTCGCGATCGGCGGCGGCGGCTCGCTGCTGCTCGCGCTGCTGTACGCTGTCACGGAGACGTCGCCGTCGGCGCCGCTCAAGCCAACGTCGTCGACGGCGTTCAATGGCTGCGGGCTCTTTGAGATGCTGCTGCTCGTGGGCCAGGCGCAGTTTCTCACAATGCTTGGCGCGCTCGAACTGGACGGCGCGCCGCTCTTTTTCCTTGAATTCACGAAAAAGCTCGCATGGACCAACCTCCAGATTTTCCCACGCGAGACAACGTTCCGCCCCGTGCCGGTCGAGGTCTCGTCGGCGGTCGCTGGCGCGTCGCGTCGCTTTTTGCTGGACGCGGGTCCGCCAAACGCCACGGGTGTCGAGCGGTTCGGGCTGCTTCTTGGCGTGCAGCCGAACCATTTTTTCTACTACACGTGTGCGGCGCTCGCCGTGGCACTCGCGGGCGTGCTGGTCGCGTACCTCTTCTTGCGCGTGCTGCTCTCGGTGCTCAAGAAACAACGCGCGGCCGCGGCCATGGACCACCGCGTGATCTGGGTCTTTTTAGTGCTGCTCCAGCTCGCCCAGTACGCTGTGGCCATGGCGTCGTGCTTTCAAATTTACTACACACTCAGCGACGCGCACCACCGCTCGACGGGCGACGTTGCACTCGCGATCCTCATTGTGTTGGCGGCGTGTGTCGCCTTTCCCATCTTTTGCATCATCAAGCTTGCGCGTCACACCGACATGACGGCGACCCACGGCTTGTCGTCCCATGACGCGACCAAGTGGTTCCACTTACGGTATTCGGCATTGTACCAAGACTGTAATCTCGCAAACCTCTATTTTTTCGTGGCCAAGATGGTACTCGACACTATGACGGGCGTGGTCGTCGCCACACTGCAGGACGCGCCATTGCAACTCGCGATTCTCATTACGCTTCACGCCGTGCTGCTGGCCGCAGTCATTTGGCGGCAACCGTTTGTCGTGCCGCTCTTTTACGTGCTCGCTGTGGCCACGGGATTCGTGCGTATCGTGCTCTTGCTCGTGACGCTCGTGCAGACCAAGACGCACGTGTTTGCACAGGACGTACGAGACTATGTCGCGGCGCTGACCATTTTGATCAACGCCGTCTTTATACTGGGTGTGCTCGTGCGGCAGCTCTATGTGCTGTGCATGGCCATGGCTCGCTATGCCTCGCGCTCGCCCATCCCCGTGCACGTCGGGCGTAGTGATGCCGAGATGGGTATGTCCCTTCAACACATGAGCAGGCACAATCCGCCGCCCCCCATGCCTGGCAAGAACGCCAGTATGGACACACCGCCGATGCCCCCGCCGCCGGCGTCGTCGGTCTCGAGCCGCTCCAGTACACAGTCCAAGTCGCGTCGGTCACGGGATGCGGCACCGATTGCCGACTCGACACTGTTTGCGTCCCAGCCGTACCATGCCATGTACGATGGCGACGGTAGTGGACGCAAGTCGAGCAAGCGGCGCGCCCAGACGGACCGCCACTCGCTGCCCAGCGGATACGCGTCGGCGACCTCAACCGACGACGGCTCGACCGCATCGGCGCCCGCGAAAGGCGGCGGACGCCGCAGTATGTATGCACGGCGTGCACAGCGCCACCGCGATCAGTTGGCGCCAACGAAAAAGGCCGACCTCCCAGACTGGGCCAAAGTGTAACGTTACAACAAAACCAATAAGTAGTGTAGCGGCTTTCTCCAAACGGAAGAGAAAGGCCCCCCCACACACCAATATACAATCCATTAGACCAAACGTACTAGCTCACAGCGTGACTTCGGTTGTCGACTGCTTCTTGTCCACGTCTTCGGTTGCGTGCACGGTGGCGTCGAGGGTGTCGTTCACAAACGTCCCGGCCTGCTCGCCATCGTCTTCTTCTGCTGCTTCTTGCTCCGTGGGCTTTGGCAGCAGGATCTCGCCGCCGTCCTTGCGGAGCACGTGGTCGCCGTCGGCCGTGCGTGCGAGTCGCCAACCTTCGACCAGCAACGCCGTCGTGCTCCAGCCTTTCGACGTGCGGCCCAGCACGCCGTACCGCGTGAGCGGCATGTTTTGCTGGACGAGCGCGGCGACCACAGCGTCCTTGCTGTCGACGTCGACGACTTTTCCGGGACGTTCCGGGAGAAAGACGACGAGCGAGCACAGCATGCCCAAGAATATGGAGCCAAAGCACGTGACCAGTAGCTTGGCCAGCAAGTACGAGCCGTGGTCGACCTTCTCGGGCGAGAGGAGCCGCAAGACAAAGATGAGCAGCAGCACGCACACGCGCACGCGAAAGAAATGGTACCACTCGACCGGCCGCTTGGACAGGATCCACGTGTTGCACACGTCAAAGCCGAGCTTGACAAACCAGCTCATGGACAGCGTCACGAAGAAATCGATTGTGGCCTTGGGGAGCTTTTCGCTGGATAGAAAGGACGGTAAAAACACGGGATCGTTCGGGATGTGGAACGTAATGAGCGCGGGCAACGACGCGACCAAGAGCAGCAAGCTCATTGAAATGTTGAGCACGCCCATGCCCTGCAGGCTCAATTGCAGTGCGACCTCGACGTGGAGACATTCGTATCGCGTGATGAGCCACGCCTTGTACAGCTTGCGAATGTACTTGAGCACGACCACGACCGCGATCGTGTTGAGTAGGACCGCCATGGAGAACATGAGCTGGAAAAACTTGCGCATACTTTCACTGCGGTACTGCGTGCGCACGATCGCCGTGTTGGACGGCTCGGCAAAGCACCGCGTCGTTGTGGTAAAGTCTCTCATGTCCAGCATCCTGTAACAGACTGACGCGGCGCGCAGCGTCTCGATGGCTTCGTGGACCGGTGTCTTTGGTGGCCAGAGTTTCCGCAGACCCGCAGTGATTGCCGACGGCTTCCAGGTCGCTGTCGGGGGTCCATGGCCCTCGGTCGATGCTGTGATCACGGGCGAGCCAAGGATCTGTTCCTCTGTCAACTTGACCCACTCAACACCCTGGGCCACCATCGCGGTTTCGAACTTGATGGCAAGATCTGGGATTTGATCCAGCAGATCGAGCACTCCGGACTGGAGCCCGGGCAGAATCTTGTCGTAGATACGGTCCAGCGAGTCGGACGCGACCACGGCCTGTGCCGTCCCCTTGGCACCGCTGACGCGACATAGCGCCGCATCGGGAAAGTTGATTTTGCCATTGCTTTCCTTGAGAAAGAGCTTGAACGAGCTGTCGATTTCTTGGAGCAGCGCCGCTGCCGTAGCATCCTTGCCCAGAAACCTGATCATCGCGTCCAGTAAGGGAACTGTGACCCAGGCACTGCCATCGTCTTTCCGTGTGTACGGCCCGTTGCGGTACGCAAAGCCGATGCGCTCACCAGACGTCGTCTCGGCCGCGAGCTCATCACTAAAGATCTGGTTGAGCAACCAGTTCTTGGCGCCGACCGGGACTTCGCCCATGAACATGAGATAGCTCGCCGGCGTCGAGAGCTCAAGCAGCGCGAGGTACGAAAGCTTGCCCATGACTTTAAACAGCGCGCGCTGGCATCTCGTGGCCGCGTGGTCGTCGGTGGGCACGGCGCGTGTCGCCGAAGTGATCAAGAGGCTTGCATTGAACACTTTAAATGGTGCCGCCGCGCTGGCTTCGAGCGATTGGAAATAAGCCGCGTATTTCGTTTCGTCGTCCCACCACTTGTCCACAGGTACGGTCAGCTTGGGAAGCTCGGCGAGGTTGATTACCATGAGGCTACTGGCAGCGTAAGAGTCGCGGAACGTCGTAAAATCCGAGCCGACCCAGCCCAGCAGCTTGTAGGTTTGCGTGTACGACTGGCCGTTGGCGCTCAGCGCGTTGTCAAACTTGCTCACGATATCGGTGTAGTATACCATGTACTGCAGCAGCCGCATCGACGAGCCGGGTGACGTCGTGGTTTCCTTTCGGTCAAACTTGAACTGCGCCGCCGCGGTCTTGACGGACGCGACTTTTTCTCGGAAGAAGCGCGTAAACTTTTCGTGGGTCGGCAGCACGCGCGCCCCGGACGTCAGTGAGAGGTTGTATTGCCAGAGCGGCGCGAGTGCACTGGGTAGTGTCGACGGCACAGCGATCGCTTGGGCCCAGCCGCCCAACACGCCGTGTGCGGCTAGCGCCTCTTGGATCGTGTTGAGCACAAGCGTGCGGACGTAGAACTGGCCGACGACAATCTCGGTCGCGGCACACGAGTCGAGTGGCAGCACTGTATCCATGAGTGCCGCTTGGATGCCAACCAAGAAGGCATCACCTTCGAGCAAGTAGGGAAAGCCGTCCTTGGTATACACGCTTGCTGTGCCGGCCTCGAGTGCATGCTCTGTCGACTGGTTGTAGTTGAGATCTTCCAATGCACTTGACCAGTCCTTGGCGGCGAATAGCGTCGACACGGCCTGGTGGAAATAGTCGACGACAAATAGCAGCGCAACGTTATTGTCGAGCCCCGTGCTGTTGGCGAGCCCAGCGAGTTTCACGTCGGAGAATGTGCGCGCGACGCTCTCGTCGGCGTCGCACGGGTAGCCGTCCACGTCGCGTGTGCACCGTGTCGCCTTGAGGAACGCGTTCTCGGATGAGCACAGCAGTTCGTAGTGCGCGCCGTCCACGCCCTGTGACGAGCTGCGAAAGACGACAGTGAGGTTGCCTGAGTCGCTCTTGCTTTGCTGACGTGTCGTGAACCTCGCGCCAGGAAACTCGGTGCTCTGGAACACGAGCGCGTAGTACTTGGCCACGGTCGCAAATTCGTCGACGCTGAGCAACTTGTAGATGGCTTCGATATCAAACGTCCCGACCTTCAAAAGCTGGTCGCGAACCACGTCGTTGCCGAGTACAATCTCCAGCACCTCCTTGAGTAGCGGAAGAATCTCGGTGCCGGGCACGCTGACGGGTTGATCGACGGCGAAGACGATCCCGTTTTCCGTATCGTTGGCCATGTAGGGCAGCGCCTGTGTCTTGACCGAGTCGGGCCGCGTCGTTGGAAACGTGACCGTTGCAATATTTTTCAGCGGGATGGCCCACGCCCAGAGACCCTGACAGACGACAATGAGCAGCGCAAGCTTGTGTATTGGCTTTCGTGGGGCGACTCGGCTCTTCTTGGTCTTCATGGTGGTGCTCTGCGTGGTTCCATCGCGGTCACCCGCTCGATTCTCACTCCCGTGTTCTGACCACGCGACCGTCTGCTGCCCTTTGCTCGACTTCGCTCTGCTCTGTGCCTGTGCCACCGGCGGGACTTCGGTCGGGCCCAGCGTTGTCAACGTCTCCATTCCACTGTCGTCAAACGAGCCTCTCATTCCCCAGCCAGTATCAAATGATAATGTGCTGGACAGCCTTTGAAGCCAAACGTGGGGGACTGGTCGAAAAATAGCCCCTATCAGTGAGTCGTCGTCTGGAGGATCCAACAACGGTTAGCCAAAACTCCTCCAAAGCAAAACTACCTTGCGCCATTCTAGAGATCAATTCAGACTCTTTTGCAGTTACCGATCGTAGTAGTGTACTTGGACGTAGTTGATGGCGGAGAAGCTTCCGAGATTCAGCGTCGAGCCGTCGAGCGCGTGTCGGCCGATTTCTTTCTTACACCCTTGTTGTCCTTCAACTCACTGGAAAAATGCCGCCGGATGCCGTTTCCAGCGTCTGCATGAGTGGTTCTAGGTGACTATTTGACGGTTGGCTGCTCAAGGAAGCACGAAGCCGAGGTTCTTGAAATCACGCTTCTTTAGCGAATTTTTGACGAGCGGGAGCGCCTCAAGGATCGCGGTAAAGTCGGGGCGCCGGTTGGGATCTTGATGCCAGCAGTGCTCGACGAGCTCGCCGATCTTTTGTGGTGTGTGGCGCGGCAGCGCCGGGCGCATTTGTTGGCGCGCAACAGCAAAAGCAGCTACGAGAAATGATACACAATGTGTGAGTTTCCATCCTATGCATGGGTTCTGACAGCTCCTAGTCTTCCTTACCTTGGATGGGAGTCAGTCCTCGGAAGGGCTGGTCCTTGGCGATCATTTCCCACAGCACAACACCGAAACTGTAGACGTCGGCCTTTGTCGAGTACGGTTCGTGCCGAATGACCTCGGGTGCCATCCATCGGTACGTGCCCGTCTCGGCGGTGAGGTCGTGGGACCCACTGAGATCGAGCACACAGCTCAAACCGAAGTCCGAGATCTTGACGGTGCCGTGCGCATCGATGAGAACATTGCCAGACTTGAGATCGCGGTGCATGATCGAACACAAGTGAAGGTAGTTCATACCCTGGTAGCAGAAAGAAACAGTCAGCGTGGTTGCAAATAAAATGCAATACGGAAGACAAATATCCGGGGTCGTACCATGGCCATCTCGGCCGCCATGCGGAAAAAGTCGATTGGGGCCTTTCTTGAGCGGATCACGTCCGTCAATGTGCCATTTTGCATAAACTCGAAGACTGTTTCATTGACCAAGTCCAAAAGTGAGGGGGTAGTTCAAGAGCATAGACAACCAGACACAAAGCAGCACGTACCCAAACAGTACTTCGGCGGAGAGATGGCTGCACCAAGGAACAAGACGATGTTCGGGTGTCGAAGCTTGCTCACGACCGCGACTTCACGATGGAACTCGTTCAACAAATCTTCGCTCATTTGAGCATTCTGAGCCGACGAATCCACCACCTTAGCAGCAACCTTTGTTCCACGCCACCACGCGGCGTACGTGTTCCCCGAACGTCCACTGCCAACGGCCGCGTCGATTTTGATTTCGCTCATTTTGAGCCGCCACTCCTCCTTGATTTCGTTCTTGTCGACCATCTTCATGACGGCGAGCTTCTCCGCGACAGCAGTATTGGTCTCTGTATCCGTGGCCTCGGCGACCACGTTGGCTGCTTCAGCAGCCGGCTTGGTATCGGCCGGGAATTCCGTATCTCCGTCCATGCGGGCCAAGTTCTCTAGTATTTTTTGCTTCAATTCAATCTGTCGATCATCACTCATGAAGGTTCCCTTCACAACAAATCTAGCACAAGCACACAGTTTTGTGTTAGCCAAGCATAAAAAACGACGTGACAGGTGATAACACTCTCGAACCTGTCGAGGGTCACAGCGTCGTGTGTCGTCATGACGTCGGCGTCCAGAATGCTGCCTTTCATACTCGTCAATGCGCTGCAAGAAAACAAGAAGTCCACAGCCGATGAGACGATGACATTCGGATAGTTCAGTTCAGAAACAAAGCATCGTACCGAGTGATGGCGTCGAGTAAACTGTCTCGATCCTTGGACACGACCACGACATCGCACACATTCGTGACGATACTAACGCACGAGTAACGAGCAAGTCAGTATTTGGCTCCGCATACACACGAAATGGCTCGCCTGACGACACCTACTTTCCGTCGTCGTCCTTGTTCAACTGGACGTTGATGTTGATATCTTCCGGGTTCCGCTGGTGCTTTGCCAGCAATCGCATGTGCATGGGGACATCGTCGGGGTTCACAGATAGTGCATACCGAGCCGGGAGTCGACGAAAATGGATCTACACAGAGAGCACAAACGAAATGTCAGTTTTGAAGCTGCGTACAGAAACTCGCGTGATTTACGAAGATGTAACTTACTTGGACAGACTGCAGCACCGGCTCGTACAAATGATTCAGGACCTTCTTGGCGCCGTGTTGACCAGAGGACGACACATAGACATCGCCCACCATGTGCTTGACGACCGCTCTACACATGTCGTTCATAACCGAGTCCTTCAAGCCACGCTGTACACCGAGAGCCGATGGCTTTGGTGCGGACGGGAAGTACCCGTTCTTTTCCAAATCGTCTAGCCCTTGGTAGCTGCGGGCCTTTTTCATAAAGTTGGCCTGCTGTTGTTCGGGCGTGCGCGACTTGCCAAACGATCCTCCTTGAGGACGAATCGATGGAGACCCCGACGCGTCTTCACTCGATGCGAGCTGCTCCGACAGGTTGCGCGCCTGCGAGTCGGGATCAAACGAGTTGGCAAACAGCGGCACGTTTTCAACCTTCTCAGCAATCCGAGGGAGCTGCTCGGGCGAGCGCATGAACGCCGATGCGGGTGCCTGCTCGGCCGACACTGACCGCACGTACCCTGGTTGATCATACGGTGAGCGGCTGAGCGCATCAGGTCCTTGGCTGAGAATGGGGCAAAAAGCACACAGTCAGCCGCACAGTCTTTCCGTCGCGACTTCCTAGTCTGCAACGTACACTTCGCTCATCGCAAATTCTCCTTCTTGCGTGGGCGACGAGCCAGGTGCTGTCGTTCGCCACTTGCGGTACGAGAGCCGTGCGTCTGGAACAGTGTTTACGGGCGGTGACAGCGACGTCTCGGTGAGTGCGAGGTCGTCCGTGCTGTTCTTGCGGCCTCCCAGAGCGGCGAGTTGCTGGCTGGTCTTGAGGAATTCCTCGGTGGACGGCTTATTCTCAAACGAAGACGAAAGCCCAATCGGCGGCGAGCCTGCTCCTGCTGCTCCTAGCGCGTTCGGGGACGAGATGGCCGCGGTTGAGATCTCGGCGAGGTCGGCCACGCCGTTCGAGGGCTGGGGGGAAAACGCGGCGAACGAAGTGGTGGCGAGCTGCGGGGTGGACGCAGACCCACGCAAGGGCGCGGACGGTTTAGTCTCGTCGACGGGCATGAATTTAACGGAGGAGAGGACACGCACGGGCGATAGAGCCGTCCACGTACCAGCAACGTAAACGTGCGAGAAGCTTGGGTTTCCGCTTGCTCTTGGACCGTTGCAGCGGAGCACGAGAAAATGGAGGACCACGGAGGAATGCAGTTAACAGACGCGTAGCGTGGCGTGACGGAGGAGAGGACTGGCGAGAGAGCGACGAGAGGGGGACGACGCCGAAGAAGATGGAGCGGCGAACGCCGTCGTTCCGTCCGGGGCAGGTGTGCTGATGATCGTTGGGCCTTGCAGTTGTGTGGGGCGGCGGCCGGCGATTGGTTCGGCTCTTGCGCAGACGGCAACCCTCTTTTTTGGGCGGGTGTCTGTCACGGTAAGTTACGTGGTAAACTACGTGCTTGAAGCCTTGAATGCAAACCAAACCCGCCAAATGAATGAAAACGAAGACTGGCGAGCCCTATCCCTTATTTGCTTGCCTTCGATCTTCTTGATTTGTTAGAAATCAGTTTTAAGGAGCTTGTTTTGGCCAACACATTCGTTTTTTCTTGTAATGTGATGACAGAATGCAAATGGATTGGTCAAAATGGCTGCTTCCCGAACAAAATGAGTTGGTTCAAATCCGATGCGTCACTTGGGAAGGGGCGAGATGGATGCGTGGCGCCTTGATGCGATGGCCCTGTGCAATCGAATCCCGCTTGAACTGGCACGTGCCAGCAGAGACTGCGGGGTCGCAGCGACAACCCGACGCTCACCGAATGGGGCGGTACAGTAGTCTATGCGACAACCAATTGCTACCCTCGCTTCAGCCACGTCAAATCACTTTTATCCAAGCAACTTGCTTGGATAAAACGTTTGCAGTCTTGCTTAGCAAGACTGCAAACGAAACATTACCAACAGAAGAGCCAAAAAGTCGGCCAACAGGCACCGCGACTGTGACAGTCAAACTTCAACTGGAAACGGGTGGCCGCTGATGCTTTCTGCGACAGGCTGATATAACGTGATTCTACTGGCTCATACTGAAGCCAAATGCCATAGCAAGGACAGGATGGCGCTCAGAATGGTTATTGCGGAATTTACTGGTGCTAAATCGGTGCTAAATCACAGCGATTATCAGCGAGAATTTATTGACTGTGAATCGGACATGGTCTTCCCGCAACGTTCCGGTCATTCGCCGCAGCAGTGTTATCAAATAAACTCCTACGGAATTCCCGTCATCCAGCAACTCCGAGTTCGGAAAAATAACGCAAAATTCTCTCAGGTGTTGGATCTGGTCGGACTCGTCGACGGACGCCCCTCTGGCAAAGAAAAGCACGAAAATAGTTTGTGCAAACAGTCGACAACTTGTCCATTTTGACGCGATGGAAATATAACGGGAGCGTCGTCTCGTTGTCCTTGTTTCGTCACTGCTCTGCACAATTATTGTGTGCGTTGTGGGATCGCTGTCTACAGTGCAATGGACATACAAAAAGTTTAATTTGAACGTGCTGGATGGTGGCGGGTTTGTGGGTGAAAGACCCAAGCACCACCACTTCAGTTTCATCGCGTTGAAGCAGTTCTCGGATCACGGGACTTTCATCGCAATCAGCTGCACTTCTGAAAGGCCGTCCTCTCGCAGCCTTCGACTGTGTCCCCCAAGTCTCTGCAACTCGCAGAGCTTGCGCGCTGAGGATCGAGTGATTTCGCTGCACGACGACGCAGCATCCATTTCTTGATGATTCGTCCATGCGATCGCACCTCAGCTTTTGTTGGGTGACTCACTCAGATAGAGATGGC
>JAADVC010000618.1:0-17927 GCA_023334575.1 Pythium volutum
CCCCCCCACCTGGAGACGCCCTCCTTAGACGCGGAGCCTTCCTTGACTAGCAGCCATGAAGTCTACGTCGTGATTAGAAATTGGGGTTCGGGTAGTCGGTGTTCGCAATCACCCCACGATGCAGCGGTCACCACAGGGAAAGACGTCGGAACATTCCTTTTTATAAGGCCAGGCCGTGGCAGGCAGAAGCGGCTCCATACCTATCATCCTACTGGTATCCAGTACCAGTGCGACGCGTCGACCCTCACTAGCTTAGTGCCATGCGCATGTAATTATCCATCGCGTTCCGTGAACAGACCATATTTTCGAAAAAGCGATTTCTGTTTAAGAAAATATTCTGATCTTGGACGTGTGCTAGCTCAGTCTGCCTCCTTAACAGTGATATTTCATACACGATCGTTCGCTTCGCCGTCTGTCTCCTTCTGTATGACGTCTCATGGCCTCATTATCCCTTGCGACTGCGTCGCCCACTGCTAGCGACGTAGAAGTCATCGTCGTTCCGATCGCCGCGTGGCTGGCGCTGGCGCTGCGCCTGCCGCTTGCTCGCAAGCACTGGCCACTTGCTGTTCCGCGCGTGCAGCGCCTCGAGCAGTTCCGGCAGCTCGTTGTTCGCGTGCAGTTCAATAGGATCGTCAAATTTGCTTCTCGCATGCGGCTGCCACGCGCTCTTGCTTGGCACTGCAGCGCGTGAGACCTAGCCATCCAATCACAGTCAATCTCCGTGAGTGTCTCTGTAACCCTCCCAAAGTTCGGACCAATAGAAAGGCCGTCGCTGGCTCGCTTACCTGTCGCGTGCTTGGTGGTGGCGTGAGCCCACTCGCGGCGGCGTACACGGCGCTCATGGACTCGCTCTTGCGTTCGCGGTCGACCATTTTCGGCACTCGCAACCGTTCGTTTTCCTATAGTAGTTGGGACTGTGAGTGGTCTCTTTTCGCAGTCTTGATGGGCGAACTTACTTCAGTAAGTATCACTTGACGGAGGTTGACGTCGTTGCCGCCCAGTTATCGCCGCACAGGAGCGTCCTCCTCGTCCAGCTCGATGGCCACCATGGACGCGAGCATCAGGAGAGCGTGCCGCGTCTTCTCCGTCATGGTATTGCCGACCAGAGAAAGCCACTTGAGCGTCAGCGGCACAGCCATGGGTCCACCCACAACTGCTCCCGTCCTCTGCGTCGTCTGCTGTTTCTTGCGCTGCCATTTCCCAGCCAGGAGAGCCAGCGGTTCCTCCGTGATTGCATTGTGGGCAACATTCAGTTCTTGCAGCACGCGGTTCGCGTCCAGCATGCGGAGACACGCCATCATGCCTTCGTTGCTAATGCGGTTGTGGGCGAGGTTGAGCTTCACAATGGTCTTGTTCATACTCAAGCACTCGAAAAACCGCGCGGCAATCTTGCCGTCCATCTCGCCAATCGACAAGTCGAGCACTTGTAGCGTCGTGCCGTACTTGACAAGATCACAAAACGCTGCGACGCCGTCGCGGCCAATCTGGTTCTGCGCGACGCTCCAGTGCGTGAGCGTGCGGTTCGATTCCGTGAGCGCGAGTGCGAGCGCCCGTGCAGCGTCACTACCAATACCGGCAGCGTCTCCGTCCGAGATCGTATCATCTCCCTTCATATTGAGCTGCTGCAGACGGTTGTTTGTGCGCAGCATTGCCGCAAACGCCAGGGCCCCGCGCGGCCCCATCGTGTGGTGTTCAATATCCAAAAGCCGCAGCGACTTGTTGTGGGTGAGCGCGCGTGCCAGCGCTTCGGCGCCTGTTGCACAGATTGTGTTCCATCGTAGATAGAGTTCTTGCAGACACGCGTTCCCATACAGTCCGTTCGCGACGGCCAGAATGCCGGCCGCGCTGAGCGCGTTCCCACGCAGGTCGAGCCGCAGCAGTTTCTTGTTGGCTTTGAGTCCGGCTTCAAATCTTAGGATACCATCGTTCCCAATCTTGTTCCAGCTCAGATTCAGGTAGGAGAGCGACGTATTAAACGCGATACACTCGCCCATAGCGGCTCCGCCCACAGTGCCAATGGCATTGTTTTCCACCTCGAGCGTTTCCAGAGACGCGTGGTTGCGTATGCCGTCGGCGAGCGCGACCCCGCCAAAGCTGTCAATGCCGCAGCCATTGAGAGCAACGCGACCAATGTGCAAGTGGTAAAACACTTTACGCGCAAGAAACACGACCTCGTACGGCTCGAGCTTGCGTAGCGAGTAGTTGATGCCCACTTTCTTGGGCGCTGCATTAGTGAGCAGCGGCTGGGATGCGACGGGAAGTCGCAAGCGGTTGAGTTCCTGGGTCGCACGATTGAGGAAAAGGCACTTGGCGAGAATCCAGCGGTCAAAGTGGTGCAGAGGTGGCACCGCAATCTCGAGCGTGTCCACTGGGTCTTTACCACGCCACTGCTGAAGATGAAGCGGCTCGTCGTGCATCGTAATTGTCTCGAGCGTGGCATTCGAGGCGACGAGATCGCCGAGCGGTTCGCCGACTTCTTCGTACAGACCCGTGTTGGCCAAGTGCACGTGCTGGAGCGTCTTGCAATACCGAATGCTTTTGAGGATTTCGAGAATGGCCCATCGTTCAATGGCGCGATTGCTGGACAAATCCAGCGTGAGCAAGTGCGTGTTCAACGGAATAAGTCCAGCGATCACGAGTGCGTCCAGCTCGACTAGCTCACGCGCGGGCAGCGTAATCCACCGCGAGCTCTTTAGCTTGTCGACGGGTAATAGGGCCGTGTCGCTGGAAAGGCGGACGTTTGCAAACGACGGATTGACTTGGCGCAGTGCCGCCGCAATCTCACTGGCGTACTTGGACTCGAGGTTGAGACAGTACTGGTCTTCATCAATATCTTTTCCAAAGACTGACAGTTCGCGCAGCACAAAATTTTCTCGCAGGCTGGCGAGCAGAGCCAGCAGCGCGTTGGACGAGAGCTGGTTCCACGAGAGATCAAGCCACACGAGCGTCTCGTTTTCGACCAGCATGCGGCACAATGCGGACACGCCGGCATCCGTGATACTGTTTCGACTGAGATCGAGACGAAGCAGCGACGAGTCGGGACTCTCCTCGATGGCCTCGCAGAGCACGTGGATGCCCAAGTGGGTAATACCGTTTCGATGGAGACTCAGTTCCACAAGCGAGCAGTTCACGCGGAGCATCGCACCGAGCGCACCCATGGCGAGGTCGGTAATCCCCGCGTTCTCGAGCGTGAGTGATCGAAGGTGCGTGTTGACGCGCAGCGCGCGAAAGATCGCGACCGCCCCGTCACTGCCAATCTTGTCTT
Source organism: Pythium volutum (assembly GCA_023334575.1). NCBI lineage: Eukaryota > Oomycota > Peronosporomycetes > Pythiales > Pythiaceae > Pythium > Pythium volutum. The sequence continues at coordinate 3,266 of JAADVC010000618.1, forward strand.
CATGAGGGAATCGCCAGCGTGAGGCTCGAGTTGATAGAGCAGAAGCATCCACTGGTGTTGGTTTGGCTTTACCTGGCGAGTGAAGCGCTGGGAGCACCATGTACTTGCGCTTGGGTGACGGCGGACGCTTCTTCTTCTCCTTGGTCTCTGCTAGTTTGGGCGGTGGTGGTGGTAGACGTTGTCGAATCACCAACTCTTCAGTAGACTCGTTCCACGGGAGCCCTGCCGACGCGAGCACAACGCATGCGGCCGAGGTCAGCGGCCGAAACGCTGCAGCGTCGGCGCACGCGTCTTCATCCAACACGAGGCACCGCGGTGAGACGTTGCGTCGCAAGAGCATCGCCTTGTACGAAAGATAGACGCCGAGCTGATAGACTTGGAACCAGCCAAACTCGGTAAAGTCGGTCGGAACAGCATGCGACTTTTCCGCCTCAAGTGCTTGAATTATCGAAAGCTTTATGTGGTCTTCCGGCGCGTCAAGAGACAGTTGAGGAGGTTGCAGATTTGACCCGTCTTCGATGCTTTCTTGCGAGTCTGTGATCTGGACGGCAGCGGTTGTCGGTCGTGACAAACTAGCACGGATTGGTTCCACGGTCAAGACGGGAGTTTCCGGGACGGGAATAAACTCGAAGATGTTGGGATATGGCGCCACGTCCGGGACGGCGCGTGCCCAGGCGTGCCTCCTCTCTGCGCCCACGCGGGTCGATGGCCTTGACTGCCGAGGTTCGCTTTCCGCGTCCGCAGCTAATTGGATCGTATTCATCTCCAATCCGTCCGTGGTGTCTTCCTCTGGTTGTTTCTCTGGATTCTGACAAAGGAATCAAACTGAGTGCTCCGACCCGGAAACGAACATGATTAATGCAGCACTCACTTCTGCGTTGTGCTGATCTCGTGGAGAACCATTTTGGTTTGAGGCGGCCGATGGCGATGACTCGAAACGCGTTGGTGCCGGCAGTTCGTGCTCGCTTAGACCACTTCCACTCGTCCGACCGACGGCCGGCTCCATCATGGGCGTCTGGCACACCCTCCCGCCCGATGAGCGCCTTCTCACTGGCTCGTTCGCGTCTCGTGGCAGCCGCTATCTTGCATTGATGCTGGCTGGCTTGTATTGCGTTCTGGTGCTCTTGACGTGGCTGGATCTATAACCACACCACGTGACTCTTCGCCTGATAACGGCGGCCGTTCAAAGGAACTGCCACTAGAGGTTGACGTGGCTGCTCTATGTCGATGCCGACCTGTCCATAAAACCCCAGCTACGTGCCGACCACACTCAACACGATAGAGACAATGCCATGGAGCTGACAAGAGAAAGATTCTCGATGATCGAAATTTACCGTTTCTATTGCGCTGTCGGGTACGCGCGCTTGATGCGAATCTCGTCCCGCGGTCTGAACGACGCAGCATCAACACTATTAGGAGATCTCGTCCTTTTCATGCGTCCTAACACCCTTACCTGTCGTTGGCGCCAGTCGGGACGAGCCCCATGCGCTGGATGACCTTCATGCCCTCGGAGATGCGACCAAACACGGTATGCTTGCCTATCGATACAAACCACCGCCTCTTGGGAGTCAGTATAAATGATAAAACCCTCATACTCCAAAATCATGGTGTTCCCGTACCGTCCAGCCACGGCGTCGGCGCGAGCGTGATGAAAAACTGGCTGCCGTTCGTATTGGGACCGGCATTCGCCTATGCATTTCCCCCATCCATCAGCTCATGATGCCAGCCTTTAGCCCCTGAGTTATTAAACCCCGTACCATCGACAGCACACCAGCACCAGTGTGCTTGAGCTCCTTGGTGATCTCGTCTTCAAATTTGCCACTGCATTTTCAAGAGGGAGGCACGGCCGCATCCATCAGCACGCATGGAACCCCATATGACAGGCCCTGAACTAGCACTGTGTACGCACTGTGTACGCACCCATAGACTGACTCGCCGCCGCGACCCGTGCCCGTGGGGTCGCCGCCCTGGATCATAAAGTCCTGAACCACGCGAGACAAGTTAATTCGTCAGCGCTCCATAATCCATTGTATGTCGGTCCACAAAGCGCATTCGTACCTTAATGATGCGGTGGAAGATCGTGTTGTTGTAGTACCCACGGCGCGCGAGCTCGGCGACGTTCCAGCATGTCTTGGGCGCGTGCTCGTAGTACAATTCGACCGTGAAATCGCCCTGAGTCAAGTGCATGATGGCACAGGATTAGCCATTCGCCAGTACTTCTTCCAGGATGCTGTAGGCGACGAGTGGGCCACCATTCGACAGCTACGGATCTTCTCTATTTGACGCATAGCCTTTTAACGCACCACTGTGGTCTCAAACACGACGTGCGTGGGCGGCGCCGTCGCGGTCGCCGATGTTGTTCCTGTCACCATTGCTGGCAATTGGTTCACAATTGGTGCTTTTTGACCATTGGACATGTACTGATATAGATGGGTCGAAGGACTCCGCAATCGTGTACTCATTTACGGGTACCCCTATAAAGTTTAAAACATGGGTCATATTTAACACGCTATTACATTCCAAAACATAGAGGACAAAATACCCCTAAATTTTCAAACTGATTGGAGGACTCAAACACGAACTGCAGTCATCCAGCATAACTTAATTAGCGTCCGGATAGTGAGCACCACGGCACTCACGAGGTCAGGAAATGGAGCAACGTGTCTGCAATTAGTCCGTTGTTGCCGCAAAACAAAACCAAAAATAATGTTTTTAACATTCGGCATCACACATACAGCCTAGCTGCCACAGTCGAATCTTCATGGCCGCGTTGTTATAGTCTGTCGACGTGGACATTTCTCCACGTACGCGCTGCGGCAAACTGGAAAATGAGCGAGAGAACGTCCGAATTCAATTCGTCCATGCGATTGGTGGGGATATGCCACGGAGCGCTGCCGTCGCAGACTGGGTGACGGCGATGGACTTCCAGTTTTTGATGTGGTGACCGGCACACACTCAGGAACGCCGCCTTGCATGCAAGAGGCACTAACGCCGCTACGCCAGTGCCCCACGTGTGGTGGTACATTTCAAAGCTCATGTGGTACATGACCCACGTCAGCTTGTGCATACTCATGGCGAGGTACTCGAGTCGACTACCGTCGGGCGTTTTCAAAAGGTCGAGAAACGCGTCCAAGCCGGGTTCGTCCAGTCCGTTTGCTGCGCCGACAAAGTCGATACTCAGTTCGCGAAGCACCCGCGAGACGTTGCGGTGTGGGTCACGCAGTGCGCGTGCAAACGCCGCGACACTTTCATTGGGCGCTTCGACGAAGCCGAGCGCAAGCGTGCGAATCTGGCACGTCGGGCCCTCGTAGGCGTCGAGCACCATGTCCATCGAATCGACGCTGCCGCCGTTGATATGCAGTACGCAGAGCTTTGGACACGCACGTTGAATGCGAATCATCCAGTCTGGCCCATACGCCCCCATCCAAATGGTGAACGTCAACGAGTCGATGTGCTGGCCAATGCATTCCAGCAGGAGAGGCGTCGCCTCGATCGTCGAGATAGCCGACTGGCCGTTCAGGGCATCGATCGTGAGGGACTGAAGCGCATGGTCGCCACGACTGCTCTGTGCGGCAAGAGCGTGCAGTGTGTTGGCAACAGTGTCAATGTCCCGCATCCCAATGTCGGCCTTGATGAACGTGAGGTGCTTGATCGACGTGCGCGACGATGGTGCAAACAGCGCCCGCGTGAGTTGTTCCCACTTGCGCGCACGGTCGCGTGGCGAATCGCCTGCGAACACATCCCATAGCTGCAAGTTCTTGACGACCCGTGTCGATTCAAATGCGGAACACGCCACGCAAAACTGCGCGAGATCGGCTCGCGAAATATGGAGCGTCTCAATGGCGAAATGGGACCGCGCCGTGGCGGCACGAGGTGTGGCGGTAGTTTCTACTGGTCTTAGCAGCATAGTCAGCAGACGATCACGATCGGCTCTGTCTTCTGCTTCGTCAATGGCGTCAATGGTGTATTCGTACTGCGCTTTGGCCAGTCGAAGTCGCAGGTGGTGGAAGCGAATACCGAACGCGTGGAGCCGCAAGACTTGCCGCGCCATGCCGCTGGTCATGACGTACTGATCCAGATACAAGTCTAGCGAGTCGAGTGTGAACGGTGCACACACGTGCAGTGTGTCCTCGGGTGAGATGCCCCCACAGAGACCGAGACGATTGCAAACAGCTTCCACCATGTCCACAGCTTGCGTCACGAACGCTTGGACCTCGGACGTCGCGATGCCACCCACGTGAAACTGGAGACGCAGCGGGATCGCCTGTGACGCGGCGGTCTGCACGACCTGTGCCGTGCCGTGTCCGTACGTTTGCATCAGCTCCAGCTTGGCGTTTGCTTCGGCTTCGGTCAGTCGCACCGTCGGCGCCAGCAGTGCCTCCCACTGTGCGCAAGTCGCTTGATTCGCGTTCTCGACTCGGACGGCCACCGTGAGCGGCGCCACGCTTTCCATCTCAGATGTCACAATTGATGTCGGGATCGCGACACCGACCGCGTCTTCCATCGCTCGCCGCCACGCATCGCGGTCCACGATCCATAACGTGTGGAGCAGATCGAGCGCGACCCGTGCATCGCGCTGTACGGCGGCATCGCGCAGATCCGAGAGCCTCACCACTAGCGCACCGCAGCCAGTCTGGAGATGGCCTTCGCGCTCACGCTCGTCAATCGAGACGTGACCACGCAGCACACCGAGCAGCGCGCGAGCAGCGGGGCTCTCCATGCGGGACGGACACTACTGTTTCTGACAATGGATCCAAAAACTCTCCTGGTTCTGAGACATCCATAGCTTCCATTAAATAAGTTTATTTGACCTAAGAATCAAAGAAATGAGTGCGCAATACTCGGAAATAAAATGTATTACGTGATAGTATGGCCCAACGGACTGGGCACGCCATTCAAAAATGACGAGGTCCATGGCGGACGTCCGCACGCACGCGGCGTCGCTCGTGCGCTGTTTGCAGCAGTGGGACCCACTGGACACGTCCACGCCGTCACAACACACGCAGCAGCAGCAACTCAAGCAGGACTTTGTGGATGCGCTGACCGAGATCTCGGCGCTCACGACCGAGGCGCTCGACATGGAAGTGCGACGCCTCATTGTCGATGCGCACGACGCTGCCGACGGTATTGACAACGAACCACCAGCGCGACCAACAGAGGACGTTGGCAATATCCACTTGGTCCATTTGATCGCAGCGCTGAGCCACCGCGACGTGCTGCTCAAGTGCAAGGTCGCCAACGCCGTCGGCTCGCTGTGCACGTCCCGCGTCGCCGGCCAGCGGCTGCTCGAGCTCCACGGCGACGCATTGGTCGCGAGCCTGAGCCGCATGGCGACGAGCAAGAATACGTGGGCGCAAGCCGATGCGTTCTTTGTGTTTGGCTGGATCGTCGTGGTCGGCGAGGACGCGCGCGTGGCGCAGCAGCTCGTGCGGTTCATTGCGACGGCCATCAAGCTGCTCGCACGGAACTTGCACAAACACAGGAGTGCCCACGAGCACACACTGGAAGAACAGGACGCGAATCTGCGGATCTACTGTCTCGTGTTTTTGCTGAATTTCAGCCAGCGCGATGTCGCGGCGCTCGAACCGCAGCTCGTGGAGCTGCTGGAAATGCTGCAGCTCCTCGTGGCGTGGCTGCTGGACGCGGCCAGTGAGCTACTGGACGAGCGGAATTCAAGAGACCAAGACGCGGGTGAGAAAGTTGGTGAGCACGTCGAGTTTGTGCGGCTCACAGTCACGCTGCTGAATGCCGTGGTGGACCACGTGGACGCGGCGCCGACGGCGATCCTCACGCTCAAGCTGCTGCCGCAGCTGCTCAAGCTCGAGCAGTCACTCTACCGAGTGGATCTTCAAGCAGCGCTGCGTGATCGAGAGAGTGAAGAGGAGGAAAATGAGGAGAGTGACGAGAGCGACGAGCTGCACGAGCTGAGAGAACGCATGCGCTGCATCAAGGAGACAGTACTCGCCAAGCGGTAGAAATGCCTCGTTCCCTGGAACGTGGGGCAGGGCTCGAATATAAATGATGCATTTAAATTAATGTAGTAGTGCGTGAAATGCATTATTTATTTCTCTGGATTTGGGATCGGCAGTGCATTATTTATTCTCACTTGTCATCCGGGGCCAACCATTTTGCAGGGAATGTGGCACTAAACACAATTGCATTTATAATTAATTTTGAAGAGAGTAATGCATTATTTATTCTCGGTTATCCCGTCAATTAATTTATAAGTGCATTACGGGAGGCCTGACGTGGGGAGCAGGAGCTCGGGGTCAAGAGCGGCTCTGGTGGAAACGATCGAGACGTTCAACTGTACGACCACTAGAGAGATCTGGGCGGGGTCCACCACCACAGACGAATGATCCAGCGGAACTGCTGCTGCGTCCATGGGTGGCTGGCTCCCTATGGTTTCTTGGAGCTGCTCGCTCGTGGCTTGGGCCAAGCGTGGGCCAAGCGTCTAAGTTGGGCAGCCAAATGGCAGGATCGAGTGGGAAAGGCGGCTGAGACTGTCGCTTTGATTGGAAGGGTATTGCACGGGCGTAAGTGACCCATTCCCTCAAGGTGGGAACCGCTTGGGGGGTTGCATTCCATGACGTCCGACCGTGTCTCGTTAATCCGATTCGCCAGTTGTCAGCCAAAGGCGCCATTGCCTTTCGTCAAATTTATCGAATCTTCGACGTTTTTGCTCTTCTTTTTCCTCATATTTCGATAGATTTGCCATATTTCACGATTGGTAAAGTCTGTGGCCTTCCGTGGAAAAACATGCTGATCGAAAACAGCAGGGTGGGCAGTGGTCCTACAATAAGGCCGTAATGAAGGTTTTGGCGAGGTTTTTTACCAGTCTTCTTCATTGTCATTTTGCCAGCTCAGAAATAGAAAAACCTCACAGCTGTTGAAATGTTCACTTTCAAAATTCTCCCCACACCATGCTTTTTGAAAATAAACATTTTGATAGGGGTAGGTGAATGGATCTAAAATTTGACGAATTGTTTTCTCGGCGTGGTTTTAGCCAAAATGCAATTTCACTGCCCGAACACGGCCTAAATGTTCTCAATTTATCAACACAAAATATTAAATGTTAGTATCTATCTACACAGTTAGATGCAATTCATCGACAAATGATGCATTATCTATAAACACGTATCAGATATTACGGTTTGGTGATTTGTCGGGGTCGACATGGCTACACTTCCCAAACTGAATTCTTTGAAGCGCAGAGGCAGGGCCAAGCCCATGGCGTATGAACAGCCTGTCGCACGGGGATACAGTAACCCGCAAGTGTATCTGGATCTCTTCGCAGCAAAAGCTGCTCGTGATCGAATTGGCCGCACACACAGACAGATAGAGCGTCCTATTCTCCCCCATTCTTCCATTCGCGTGATTCTTCCCTAGTCCACTCCATATTCACTCACTCTTACCATCATGAAGACGTCGTTCGCGTTGCTCGCTCTCTCGACCACGACGGCCGTCACTAGCGCCTTTGAATGTCCGAGCGTGTACACGCTCACGAGCACCGGGTGCTCGACGTTCTGCACGAACGCCAACATTGCGAGCGACAGCTGCATCTACTACCCGACCACGGGCGAGTTCCCATGCGCCGACACGTCGATCGGCTACTGCGCGAAAACGGCGAGCGCGAGCTGCGCGGTCAAGTGCCTCGCCAAGTCGTTTGTCGTGGACAATGCGCTCACGCTCGGACTGCGCGGCCCCACGGGATCGTTCGGTCGCTCGGAGCCCGTCGAAGCTATCCAGGATCTCGCGCTCGCCACCGTCACTAAGCTGTACGTTCTTCTTCTCATAAACCAACGGATCTCCTGGAAAGTCAATGTCATGATCTCCTCGTTATTTTTTGTAGCACCATCAAGGACTTTCAGCTGAGCAGCGCGACGCCTGCGACCCACAAGATGACGCTGCTGCCGCCCTCCAAGGACGCGGCGGCGTCCAAGCTCCAGTCGCTCGAACTCACGAACGTCAATGTCGACTTTGCCGCCACTGGCGCGCTGCCATCGACGCTCACAAAGCTGTACGTCGCCCTCTCTTTTTTCTTGAATGTCTGGGAACGCAACACTAATGAATCAACTTCACAGTGTGCTCAACAACAATGCGCTCGCAATGACCGCCGATGCATCGTTGAAACAGGACGCGACGGCGACCGCCAAGTTCCCCGTCGAAATCTTCACGATGAAGTCGCTCGCGGAACTGTGAGTCTTTGGGAATCCATAAGAACATTTCGGATTGCGGGACATGCCGACTAACGCACTTTCTCGTGTATTTTTGTGATAGCGACTTGAGCGCCAACCCGGCACTCAAGAAGACGAGCTTCTCGGCCGACCAGCTCGCGTTCTTTGGTCGCCTCAAGTCGTTCAAGGCCGACTTCACGCTCTAGAAAACATGAAGTATCTACATACACAATAATATCAAACGCATCACAATCCTTCCAGACCGCAAGGTATATATTATGGTTTGCCAATAGAGAACACGCTGACGAGAGGGTAGAAAATCAATGAATAGCACAACAGGCCGTATACTCCTTCCTCTTTTCGCCACCATACCGGCGTTTAGTGGGCAAACAGCGTCTCGATCGCCTTCTGGAGCACGCCGCAGAACGCCTTTTGCTCCGTCTTGAGGCACACCTTGGCGCTGCCCGAGCCGTCAAACGTAAACTCGAACAGCGCGACCACGTTGGTCATGGTCTTGATCGAAAAGTAGGCAATCTCCTTGCCGTCCACGGCGCGCTTGGCCACGAAATGGACACACGACTGTTTCGCCAGCTCGGCCACGGCGTCGGCGTTGCGGCCACCAACCGCGACTGTAAAGTAGTGCTCGTTCGCCTCGGCGATCGACTGCCACTGCGGAATGAACTGGGACTTTTCAATCGCACCAGCCTCGACAAAGATCGCACAGAGATCGAGCTCGGCCTGGAAGTACACTACATCGTTGGTCGTCATGTTCTTGACCGCGACCTGGATGGCGAGGTTCGGGGGCACGCTCGCGTTGACGGCGGCCGGGTTCACGCCCATGGCCATCACGTGGTTCGCAGTCTGGCCAGGACCGAGCGGCTGCGGGAACTGCACGGCCGGCTGCATGGGCGTGACACCAAACGTGCTCTTGTTGAGTTGCACGGCAAAACCCGTGATGGGCGCTGAGCCCTGGTTCTCGGCGTCCAGGTCCAACACAAAGTTCCCATTGCGACGCATGAACGCGCCCTTGAGCACGAGTCCCTTGCCCTGCTGCGCGTTCATGAGCAGTCTCTTCTGGACCGCAGCAGCAGCGACCGGGGCCGCTGGTGCGCCACCGAAAATGTCGACAAGACTCGCCGACGCCGACGACGCTGGTGCGGGTGGTGGCGCTGACGATCCGACCGATAGACCGCCCATGTCGAGCAGATCCACAGGGCCACTGCTACTGCCATTGTCGTCGCCGCCGCCACTGCCGCCGGCATTGTCGTCGTCGTCGCCGTCGTCGGCGCGGTCTTCTTCGGCATGGTCACGCAGTTCCGATCCGGTCGAGCGCACGACAAACGCGCTTGGCAGCTTGTGGTACACACTCGCGAGCGTCGAGATCTTGCTCACCAGCTCGTCAAGGATCGTGGAATCGAGCGCGTACGTGTCGTCGCTGATCACGGGCTTCTCCGCGAGCACGACAGCGTTGGCTGCCTCGGGGTTGGCCGACAGCAGACGCCAGTACACGTAGCCGCGGTCGCGCAAGTCCGGATTGTCGGACTCTTCGGTCGCCTTGCGCAGCACCTTTTGCACCATTTCCTGGGTCTCATTCGGCCGCTTGAGAAAGAGCTTGACGGTCGCTGTGAGTAGCTGCAGCTGCACGAGTGCCGTCTCGTCGTCAAAGCCGTCAATGAACGCGTCGAGCAGCTCGTCGGCATTGTCGATGCGCTCGGCGTACTCGCCAATGATCCAAATCATCGACGCCTTGGCCTCGGGCTCGTCGAGCGTGTCCAAGTTCTCGCACAGCGTTGCGATAATGCTCTCGTACTGGTTCGGGTACTTGCGGAAAATGTCCTTAATCACAATGATGGCTTCCTGCACAATGTAGTTGACCTTGGTCTGGATGAGCTCGAGCAGCACGTTGATACATTTTTCAGCGGCACGCTCGAGCTTGACGGCGCAGCGGCCGATCGCACGCACGGAGCGGCGCACAAAGTCAACGTCGACCTCGGTCGCGTACTCTTTAAACTCGAGCAGCACCTGCTCAATGTTGCGCTCCGAGACCAAGCGGATAATGATCTCGAGTTTTTCCATCTTGACGTAGATCGGGTCGTTGTACTTGCAAAAGAAGACCTTGATCTCGTTTGCAAGAATCGTGGGGCGCTTTTGCACAATGAGGTTAATGTTGCGCAGCGCGACGTACTGGATCTCGGGCTCGGCCGACAAGAGCGTGACAAGCGGCGGCGCCATCTTGCGCGACAGCGTGCGCTCCGTGTCGGCGTCCGTGACCTTTTCGAGAAACTTCATAATGACTTTCACGGCCGAGAGCACGACGGCGGAGTTGGCGTGCTGGAGACGCGGCGTCACGCGTTCAATGATGCCCTCGGCTTCGCGCGAGTCGGCCGGCGTGTAGCTCGCGAGTGCGTCTAGCACAAACACTTGGCCCCACTCGTTGCACTCTTGGAGCGCCGCGAGCAGCTTCTGGAGCACCGACTTGGTGATCTTGAACGCGTGCTGCGGCTTGCCATTCTCGGTAATCTCCGTGAGTGCAGCGATCGCGTTCGCGACGACCGTCGGATTCGAGTCGGCAATGAGGTCCTTGAGCATGTCGAGAAAGCCCTGCTCTTCGACGAGGTCCGGGTTAATGTCGTACAGCTTGGACACGCAGATCGCCGCGGTCTTGCGCACGTACGGGTCCTCGTCCGTGAGGCAGCGACGCAGCGGTTCGCACAAGTACTCGGTGATGCGGTCCACGCGGATGCAGCCCATGGTGCGCACCGACAGCGCGCGGATGAGCGGGTTCGGATCGGCCGCGTCCTTGACGAACGCATTGACTGCGAGGATCGTGAGGTCGGGATTGCTCTTGGCATAGTTGATCAGATACAGATACACGAGCTTCTTGAGCTGCGTATCGGCTACAATCATTCAAAACGAGCCATGCGTGCAAAAGTGAGCAGCTACAGTTTGGTGTACCAGAGGCTCGGCTCGCAAACGTACCCGTCTGGATGCAGTTGACAACGTCCGTAAAGAGCATTGAGACATCCTTGCCGACCGTCATGTTGGCGATCACTTTCTTCATCGCGTCCTTCTTCTTGTCGCGCGACGGGTTCATCAGCTCCTGCCGCAGCTCGTGGGTCTCGCCTGCATGTATAACACACAGCGATCAGTACCACTTCCCTTCACGTTCCCCATTTCTCCTCAAATGCGTACCTTTCTTGGTCGTGCTAAAGAACTTGGAGTCGTTCGCGGCGCCCGCCATGCGCTTGGCGATCGCGGCCATCGTGGGCATCGCCATGGTCTCGATTTTCTAACGGTAGTCGTTCCTTTGGTAGGGTTTCTCGGCTTCTGGTGGCGCTGGAAAGACGGGAACAAACGAATGATCGCCCACTGGTCGCGCTCTTTGTGCTCCTTCTTTCTCTCGGTTCTGTTCTGCTTCTACTGCGTGGCGCGCCGCTTCACGCGAACAGTCACGGGCAGGTGGCGGTGTGCTTGACAGTCGCCCGCGAGTGACGTGGGGGGAAGAATGCGCGTGTGCTCGCAGGGGAAACCACGGGGGATACGATTCCCTCGGTAGAGTGACCAAGTTGAAACGGACGGTCTTATAGCCAATAGCATCATGATAGTGGTGCTTCACGAGCGACGATTGGCCAAAAAGGCTGAATAGGTCCATTGACCACGTGGACTCGTATTGTGTGGTTTGCGGTGCAAGTTGGCAATTATACAGGACTGACAGTACGTAAGATAGAAATGACAGCCGCCTGTTAGAAACGTTGGAGGGGGCTTCTGTTTGAGATACATTAGACAATCGTCTGCGACGTGTGAACAACTGAGAGTTACGTCTGCCCACACGGTGTGGGCAGACACCGCGAGCGTTGACGCACTCACTGCACTGGAAGGGATCGTGCGTCAATTTCCCTACTGTAAGAGGTACTGGAGTTCTACAACTGCATCACGGGTGGCTGAAGCGTGCAGTCCAGCTGCCGCAAGACGTGACCATCCTCGATAAACCCTCGTGTGTCGTGCTTTACGTCACGCGTCGCATGCCGAGTGGCCCCTCGCCCAGGGCAAGAGACTGCAGTCAAAACATCTAGAATTTAGACTTTCGATGTGCAATCGCGCGCATTTGTTTGACTGGACGCTTCGACTGTTTCAACAAAAACACATCTGATTCGGTGCTTAGAGCAATGCAATGGCGTCCTGCCATACTCCAGTCTCGAGTCCAGTAGCTGGCATACAGAACTGTACACGCACATTGGTGCCCACGTTTGACGCCAAGCGAAGCGGTTTCGCTTTAATCAGATCAACGATACCCCCACGTCAGCTGCACAACTGAGCAGGTAGAATTTCAATTCGCCAATTCAACATGGTGCGTCCAGCTTGACTTTCACTACCTGGTTGTTTGCATATTATTACACCTGTGTTCAGCATTGGGGAGTTGATCGCCAAAACAAACGGAGTGATTGATGGAATCCTAGTGACTGAAGATTGAACGTTCAACTTGATTCTGATCTCTCGGTGACTTCAACAAAACCACGCGCGCTTCAACGCTTTCTGATTACTTTGCGACCACGGAATCAGATCAGGGACTTCTCCCGCAAAGATCGCTCGCGCAAGCGTCCGGTCCAACTCATGTGTTGATCCGCAAGAGAGTCTTTAGTCGACATGCGATCTCATCAATAGCACTAGGGACACATGCACAAGCAGTGTCTCTCTTGGAGGTCCCCATGCCTTCGAACGAAGTTCATGGAAGTCTCGCCTTTGCGTCCCAACGCACTCTGCTCTCTTTGCCCAGCTCACTCGCTTCTCTCATCCGCCAATTCCCCTCGTGCCCACCAAGCCACTTTCTTATCTCCTCTCCTCTTCTCTTCTCTCACCATCGCCATGAAGTTTGCCGCCTTTGCCATCGCTGGCGTGCTCGCAATCGCATCCATCTCGGCCCAAGACGCGCCACTCGAGTACCCCGAGTACCTCGCCATGTCGGGCATCGAGGCCATGCTCCAGAGCGACATCAAGCCGCTCGTGCTCGGCGGCACCGAAGTGCCCGTGGGCCAACGGACCTGGACTGTCGGCCTGCGCGCGAGTGCCGGCGGTCGCAACTTTTGCGGCGGCACACTCATCTCGCCCAAGCACGTGCTCACGGCCGCGCACTGCGGTTCGGTCGCGTACGTCTCGGTCGGCTCGCACTTTTTGAGCGGCACGTCCGACGGCGAGCAGATCGCAGTGACCCGCACGGTGCGCCACCCGAGCTACTCGGCGAGCCGCAACTCGTACGACTTTGCGATCCTCGAGCTGTCGCGCGCCTCGCGGTTCGCAGCGGCCAGGCTCGCAGCGGCCGAGCCCGCGGCCGGCTCGACCGCGACGGTCGCTGGCTGGGGTACGACGTCGTCGGGCGGCACGCAGTCGAACGTGCTGCTCAAAGTCAACGTGCCGGTCGTGGCCCAGGCGACGTGTGCGTCGAGGCTGAGCATTGACAGCACGATGCTGTGCGCCGGCGGCCAGAGCAACCGCGACTCGTGCCAGGGCGACTCGGGTGGTCCGCTCACGAACTCGGGCAGTGCGCTCATTGGCGTCGTGAGCTGGGGCAACGGCTGCGGGCTCGCCAACTACCCGGGCGTGTACGCGCGCGTGTCAGTCGCCCGCTCGTGGATCAGCTCGACCACGGGCAACCTCGCGACGTGGGTCTAAACCTCCTCTTTCACCGAGAGCCCGAGGCGATGCCTCCCTGATCAGCTGGAGAAGCAGACCTTTCAGTCTAGTATCGTGTGTGTTCCGTTTCAGGAACAAAGCAACAAATCAATCGATGTCGTACCCACTTGTCAGTGGGACTCTTTTTTTAGTCAATTGCGCGGACCTCACTCGATCGCTTCTAGCGTGGATGGCATGGCACACACGACAGGAGAGGACGGAACAGTTGCAAGGAGCCCACCCCAATAATGACGGTAAGTGCTGGTGGGACGAATCGCACCATGCTTTCCGAATGCGAGTCTTTGAGAGTGCTTGTATGTGTTGCGCCAGTACGCAACTGTCGAGGATTTCGTGTGGATCGATTATGCACGAGTGCGCAACGACGTTTGGACAGCGGACACAGGCGTAATACTTTACGTATGTAAAATATTGCTTGCCTGGGTCCAAGACACTGAGAGCATCCTGACACGTACAGTACGCGACTCGTGTACCACCCACACGACAGCACACCAACCGAATAGAGACTTAGACAGTTATATATTGGTGCACACGAGAGGATGCTCGGCTCATCCAAAGAGTTCAAACGACACTAGATACTAGAGGATCCCCAGGGTGAAGTTGATACCCAGGGGACTGGCTTGGCCTGCAAGCAAGCGAGTCGACGCCTGATCCATCCACCCGCTGTCGCTTTAGACCCACTTCGCGAGGTTGCCCGTGACCGAGTTGATCCACGACTTGACCACCGACACGCGGCCGTACACGCCCGGGTAGCCAGCGAGCCCACAGCCGTTGCCCCAGCTCACGACACCAATGAGCGC
>JAADVC010000619.1:0-17895 GCA_023334575.1 Pythium volutum
AGACGCCGTCGATGACGAGCCCGTGCACGCCGCCAAGCGCGTACGATTCGCAATGAGCATCAGCTCCAATGACGCCGTGCACCTCGCTATCGGTGCGTACAATCGCGAATTCCGTAGCGTGTCTGTGGGTCGCGCAACACTAACTTGTGGTGTGTGGTTGAAGTCGGCGATGCCGCCCAAGTTGAAGCGCGTGAGATCGACTACTTTTCGCCAGCGTTCACGTACCACGCGTTCGGCAAGGAAGAGCTCATCGAAGGGTTTGATGGGCTGCGGCTCGAGGTGCTTTTCAACGCGTACGACTTTAGCGCCATGCTCAACGTCTCGTTCAACCACCAAGAAGCCGGGTACTGTAATGACCCCTCACAACTGTATTCAAAGAAGCGACCAACTAACCCTTTCGCCTCGACTCGCGTAGATACGATAATGTCGTGGAGAAGATCCAGTCATCATTACCTGATGGGTTCACGCAGGACGAGCAGATCTTTCTCAGTGACATTCGAGCGGCGCGCGAGGACTTTTCCCCACCCGGCGTTTTGCAGCTCCAGTATGCTCAGGAAATCGACGGCAGGGAGCACCAGTTTGAAGTCTATGAATGCGCATTGGACAAGAATGAACGCGCCCAGCAACTCCATGCCAAGCTGCAAACCACGGCGCTGTGGTTCATTGAAGGAGCCGACGCGATTGATGTCACGGACCCGCGGTGGGTCGTCTATCTCATTTACGAGCGGCTGGGCGAAGCAGGACGACTCTTGCCCGTGGGCTTTCTCACACTGTTCAAGTTTACGAATCCACTGGGTCGCAAGGGCATCACGTCAACGGCGACAGCGACCCATCGCATTTGCCAGGCACTGATCTTCCCCACGCACCAGCGACAAGGTACACTTGGTTAAAGGGAAACTGGCATGCTCTACCTCATCACAGTCTTGCTATCTGTATAGGTCATTGCGAGCGGCTTGTGGATTTAATCTATGACAAAGTTCAAGCGGACATCAATGTCTACGAGGTCACTGTCGAAGACCCCGTGCCAGGCTTCTCCAAAGTGAGTCATTATTGCCCCCGCTTCATCCATCCCAATAGCCACTGACTAGAAATCTCTCTCTCTCTCTTGCTCGCTCGCTTCGTAGCTGCGGGACTATGTAGATGCCAAGCACTGTATGAAACACAACTTCTTTTCGCTCGCACCCAGCGCGAGTGGCGACGACACTTCTCCTGCGACGGGGACGGTCAGTCTTCAACCAACCGATATTCAGGCCGTGCAAGAGGTGAGCAAGCTTTGGTTCCACGTAGGGCGACCTCTAGTTACTAACATTGGCTCTGCTTTCCAGAAACTCAAGCTGACACAGCGCCAGATCCAGCGCTGCTACGAGCTTCTCAAGCTGCGGTTCATCGACAAATCCAACGACGACGAGTACAAAAAGTACCGACTGGACGTGAAAAAGCGGCTCTTCAAGCTCCACGCCGAGGACGTCGAAGGCATGGGCACGGAGCGGCGGAAGGCGTTTCTCGAGACCGAGTACAGACACCACGAGGAGCTGTACGAAGAATTGCTCGCTAAGCTATTGCAGTGGAGCCATCCCTCGTCCGAGTGACAGTTCGCTTGTGATGTTCGAATTTTGGTTGGTTTTCAGCCAATCGTGTGTAACTCGAGGATTTAATTTCTGCCAATCCAGTTTGTGAGCTATTGGTGTGTTGCGGGGAAATGCAATTTTTTGTCTTCCTCAGTCGTGCGTGAGATGGATCAGCACTACGAGCTGCTCGAGAAGATTGGCGCCGGCGCGTTCGGCGAGGTCTTCAAAGCCGTCGACACGCGCACCGAAAGCGTGTGCGCGGTTAAGATTGTCGACCTCGAGGCCGCTGGTGATGAGATCGACGACATCCAGCAGGAGATTTACGTATTGTCGCAGTGCGCGTGCGCGCAGCTCACGCAGTACATTGGCTCGTTCACGGTCGGCGCGCAGCTCTGGTGCGTTGGCGTCATGACACTAATAACGGTGGGGTGCATTATCAAAGGTCTGACGGGACTCTGTTTTCGTTCTCGACAGGATCGTCATGGAGTTTTTGTCGGGCGGCTCGGTGTGGGACGTCATGCGCACTGGGTAATAGAGTACTTGTCGTCTTTGAGGAGAAGGTGTTGGACAGGCCTGGAAACTAACCCAGACGAACTGTTGTTTGCTATTATAATAGACCGCTCGAAGAGGTCCATATTGCCATCATCTTGCGCGAGCTGCTCAAGGGGCTCGAGTATCTCCACTGTGAGCGCAAGATTCATCGCGACATTAAGGCTGCCAACATTTTGCTGAGCGGCGACGGCGCCGTCAAGCTCGCGGATTTCGGCGTCACGGGGCAGCTCACCGAGACCATGACGAAGCGCAACACGGTCGTGGGTACGCCCTTTTGGATGGCGCCCGAAGTGATTCAGCAGTCGGAGTACGACTTGAAGGCCGACATTTGGTCGCTCGGCATCACGGCCATTGAGATGGCCAAGGGCGTGCCCCCGCACGCCAATATCCACCCGATGAAAGTCTTGTTCCTCATCCCCAAGAGCGAACCGCCCGTCTTGGACGGCGCATTCTCACAAGAGCTCGTGGATTTCGTCGCGTGCTGTCTGAAAATGGATCCGCATGAACGGCCGACGGCAACTGAACTGCTGGCGCATCCATTTATTCAGTCGGCCAAGAGCATTGCGCTGCTGAAAGAACTCGTTGCCGTGCGTTTTTTAATTCTCCCATCAGACCAAGAGGCTGCGTCTAACAATGTGCTGTCGTTTTTTCTCCCCAATAGCCGAATGAAGTGCACGCGATTCCTCCGCTCGTGACCTCGACCAGCGGCTTTAAGTCCGAGTCGCACGCATATCTCCAGTCGCCGGAAGCCAGCTTTTCGTCACCCACGGCCGCCAACAGAGACGACGATGACATGTGGGACTTTAGTTCGGTCCACATCTCGGCCGCAGAAGTGCTGGAGGGCCTGGCCAAGGCACGGCAAGACGAGGAAGACAAAGTAGACCAAGCGGCAGTATTAGTATCCGACGAAGCGGTCGCTGTCTCGGTGTCAGCTTCCATCAACGATCGCTTCACCACGGACGAGGACGCCTTTGACGAGATTATCAAGCCCGCCGTGTTTGAAGTCCTGCAAGAACCCGGCCTCGGAGACGCCGAAGAGGAACTGCTTTTCGAGTTTTTGCACGCGTTTGAAAACCTCACGCAGCACCCACGGCTGCTGCGCAAGGTTTTGACTTCGCTGTCGTCTCACTGCAACGGTGAGTCGTCGGCCGCACGCGTGTCCGAGTCGTCGCTGGAGGAGGAGCAGGAGGCGTTTGCCGGAGGCACGACCGAGATTTGAGAGGCTGAATACCGAAATCGTAATCTACTGTAGAGAAATAGCCATGAAAAAAATATCTCGCCGCCTTTTTGAGAGGAGCCAAAACCTGCTGAAGACCATAGTCTACGTCGCCACGCCACACGCACCACTCGACACCTACTTAGTTTAGTTGACGCATTTCATTTCCAGCCGCGCCGCTGCACCGAAGACGCACCGCTCGTGCTGGCCTGGCTAGAGGTCGCTGACATGGTCCGTCGGAACTTGGACACGTCCGTTGCACTGCCGTCCGTGGACTTGGTAGGGGCAGGAGCTCCCGTCGTCGTGGGTCTGCGAGTGCTTGCCTGTCGAGAGAAGCCAAACTTGGGCTGCGGGATCTTTGTCGATGGATTCGTGGTGCTAGTTCCTGAAGGCGCGGACCGTGGTGTCGGCCGCTGCTCTTCGATATCATCCTCCATCATCTCGGTCTCGTCTTGATTATTCTCTGGCTCTTCTGTATTCCCGCGCTGCTTTTTTGCTGGTGCAGGCAACGATGTCTTGTGGCGTGGAATCACCGACGTCGCCGTGCGCTGGCGAGCCTCCGTGAGCAAGAGCCGCAGCTTCTTGACTTCGTCTTCTCGGTCCTTGAGCTGCTTTTCCAATAGCTCTTGGTGGCTGCTGCTAACGCGCGTCTTCGACGTGAGCTGGCGAAGCGCACGCTGCGCGGCGTCGCGCTGGTCCGTCTCTTTCAGCTTGGCCTCGCGCTCCTGCTTGACCTGTTGGGCCAATTCTTCATTAATGCGCTTCATCGTGTCGGCCTGAGTCTTCAGACTGGCCGCCTGGGTCTCGGCCGCCTTTAGCCGACTCTGCAGTGCTGTCACAGCGTGGTCTGACTGGTGCTTTTGATCGCGTTTCTGCAATTCAACAACAACAAAAACGATTAGGAGAATGATGATAATCACGAGTACGGCCGCAGTTGATCGTACCATGGCGACGACCGTTTGCTGGGACTGCTTGATCTTGCGCTCCGACTTTTGGATTTGTTGCTTGAGTGATTGGATTTCCGAGAACGCTCGCTTGGCGGACAAGATGTCCTTCTTGTTTTTCACGATGCTATTACGGCCGACCACAACATTGCGGACCCGTTCTGCGAGCTGCAACGAGCGGAACGTTTCACTCGCACACTCGATCGTTGGTCCGCAATTCACAATCATGACTGTCTTGCACGACGTATTGAGGACGTCCTGTAATAGGTACGTGAGCTTGGAATTGCGGTACGGCACATGGGCGTGCTTCTTGTCCAACGCCTCCATGACGTCGGCCAGAGCTGACAGCGACTTGTTGATGTGCGCCGCTTCTTTGAGCATAGCACCGGATACATTACTCTTCTTGACACGCTCCGAACCGGCGAGATCGACCATATAAAGCTTGCCGCTAACGTAGCTGCCCATGCTGAGCGTCTCGTCTGGATCATTTTGGCCGCTGCTGGGCGTCGACGAGGTGCGAGTCGAGATCTGGAGAATGACGATACTGTGCGAACGACTGCTATGCGCGTGGACGTCCGTCTTGCCCGTCACGCGGTTGGCCTGGGCCGTGCGTAAGATCTCAATCGTCTTTTCAGGCGACGACGCCGTCGCCATGGTCAAGTGCGGCACGACAATATCGCCCGTCGTTGGGTCCTGCCGAATCTCGAGGGGCTTGCCATTCGTTGGATCCACGAGATCACGAAGGGATTCGTTGTAAATCTCGAGCACGCCGACCTGAATGTGGTAGCAGACTTCGTTCGTCGCACGCACAGGTCGGAGCTCGTCGCCGTCCTCGAGCAGCTCCGTATCCACCATATCTTCTTCCTCCACGCGGTCCGGATCGTAGATAGCTCCACGCAACACGACCGACTGGAAAATATGGCTCAGCACGCGGTAGTTGAGACCAGGATCGGATGGCGTGCCTTCCATGGTGTACGTTTTCCCCGAGCCCGTTTGGCCGTATGTGAAGATACACGCCTTGAAGCCTTCGACCACTGACTGCGCAATCGGTTCAACCTCTCGAAACACGTCGAGCTGGGTCTCTTCCGGTCCCAGCACGCGGTCAAACGTAAACACTTTCCACGCGGCATTCACGTCCAGCATCATGTCCTCCAAATCGCCATCGTCGGCATCGGCCGGTTGCATGCCATCGGCACCAGTGGGAAAAATCCGCTCGGGCCGCACGTCCAACGCCGCGACGTCCGACTGATTCACAACGTTCACACCAAGTCGGGAGCCTTGCGACTTGGCCAACTCTTCGCCAATCACGGGACGCACGCGACAAAAAACTTGGATGTTACCACACACGGTTTGCAGGCGCGAGAGCAATGCGGCATTGCGGGTCCGCTCGGTAAGGTACTTGTCGGCGAGCTGATCGGGCGTGTAGTTGAGCTTCAGTAAGTCGGTGGATACGCGCTTGCTGGGAAGAAGCAGCTGTGTCGAGGAGGAAGAGGAGGAAGAGGCCTCGGCATTGCGTAGCCGAGCATTCTCGGCTTGTAAAGACTGCACGGTAGACTGCAGCGTGTGGAGCTCTACTGTGAGACGCTTCACATCCGCGTCATTTGTCGTCGCCAAGCCGCCGTTCGTGGACGTAGACGACGAAGACGTCGAGGAGGAAGCAGTGGGGCTGCCCTGGGATGCACCAGCCGCAGCGGCATCAGCAGCGGCAGCCGACGCCTTCTTCTTCCCTTCGTCAAGTTCCGCCACCTTCTCCGCAGCTGATGCAAGTTGCTGCCGCAGCGACGCGTTGAGTTCCGTGAGCGCGTCCACTTCGTGTTGCTTTTGCTTGACTTGTGCATCCAGTTGCGTCTCCAAATGCTGGCGCATCCTCGCATTCGCTTCCACTTCTTTGGCCAACTCGACATTTTCTTCGCGGAGCTGAGCCGTAACTTGCTGTTCGTCGTCGAGTTGCTCGCGCAATTGCTGCTCGGTCGCTTCCCATTGCCCGCACTGCGACCGCAGCCACTCGATCTCCTCGTCGTCCTGGTCGTTGGCATCTTGCTCCATGGATTCGTCTTGCGGTCCGCTCGACTCGACAACCTCTCGCAGCTCGGCATTCTCTTCCAGCAGCGCGGCATTCTCCATCTGGAGGAACGTCACGTCTTCATGCAGCGTCTGGATCTATAGCAACAGAAACGAAGCGGTAAGCATTCGATACAGCGAATCGCCTTTGCACGTAAAAAAAGCCACCAACCTCGAGGTCTCGCTGGTGGATCTCTTGAGTTTTCTCAATGAGCTCGTCGGTCATCTCCGTCATCTCGTTATCGATGGCGTCGACCTGTGCAAGACTGTCTTTCGCTTCCAGCGCTTCCAATTCGAATCGATCCCTCGCTTCCGTCTCGTCTTGAAGCCGCGCCGTCAGCACTACGATCTCTCGCTGCAGCGTCTCAATGTACTGCTCGCGGTCGATTTGGTCTCGCTCCTGCAGCGTAGACAGACGGGGCAACACCTCAGCGTCGTCATGGTCAACGTCCATGCCGTCACCAGCGGCCCCCATCGAGTTACGCGCGTGGACCTGTTCCTCCATGTCTTCGACCGCGGCCATTAACGTGTCGTTCTTTTGCTGGACTGCAAACAGCTCCGACTTTAAATCCAAAATCTCGGTCCGCAAGCGCTCCGTCACGAGCTCGTGCTCCTTCTTCAACTCGTCTTGATCGCTCAGCAAAAACACTTTTTCCTCCATCTCGCGCTCCATCTTGTGGCGCAAATCGTCTTCTGTGGCCTGCAAAATGCGCACTTGCGTCGCGAGCTCGTCCTGCTCTTGCTCGAGCCGCCGCTTGATCGCCGTGACGCGCACGAGCTCGGCGCGCAGTGACTGGAGCTCAGTCTCGCACTTGCGCATCTCGTGCTGCGTCGTATCGAGCTTGTCACGCACGCCGCCGAGGTCACGCTCGAGCCGCTGCACCTTAGAGAGCAGCGTGGCATTCTGCGCTTCGGCGCGCGTGAGCTCTTGCTCCAATTCTTGCTCGAGCTCTTGGCTCGACTGCGTGTACTCGTCAAACGACTCCTGGAGCTGCTGGAGCTCCAGCTGTTTCTTGGAGAGCTCATTCTGTAGCGCCGCGACGTCGCTTCCCGTCGACAATCGCCCATGGCCGTGGGTGTGGACCTCCATGATGATTGGGAGGAGTTTTTAGGACGCCACCAACAAAACACCAACAAAAGAAAAATACGCCAACAGAAATAACCAACAAACCCAACGCGCGCCAACAAATTTCGACGCCGCCGTTGGATCGTTGGCGTTGCGATCTTTGCTTCCTTCCCCCTCGACTTCTTGTTGGCAGCCGGGCGGGCGCGGAAGCGGCGAAGGCGTCCCGACGCTGAATTGCTTTGGGGCCGTTTCTCAGGGAAGGGCCAGACAAGGGAAAGGAGAGAGGCAGAGAAACCATCGAGGACTTCAAAGGTTCTTAAGCCGAGGGAGTCGTGTGTCCCGGAACCGACTTATTATACCAAGGTGGATACCGGTATTTTTGTGCAAAGTGACGATGGGTTCATGACTGAGGAGATCAAGAAGGAATCTCGACGACAGCAGACGAAAAAAATGCCATTTTGGACATGGCGGACGACGCATTTCAATTGAATAGTGATGAGTCCGCGTGCATCTTGTCTGTGGGTTTTGTGAGCAATTTGCGGACGCGTGCAAATCGCCAAAATGCTGTTTTGGTCAGCGTGGAAGTTTCGCCCGTTTTCTCTCCGTGCATTATTGACGTCAAAGGACACGAAACCATTGTCTAACACCACGCTGATTGGTCAAAACCAAATCTGAGCGCTTATGATTGGCTATAAGGAAATCCAAACGTCGAGATTCACCAACGGCTCCACTTCATCGCCTCTCCCGCTTCCCCCTCCATTCCGACTCCGTCGACCAAGTGCCCAAGCGCGTGAAGCCAACAAGCCGAAGCAATGTGGACGAGCGTGCGTGTCTCTGGATGGCTCAGCGCGGCGCTAATGGTGGCTGTTGGTTCGGCGGCCACGGGGCCTTTTGACGGGTGGAAGCCGCACGCGTACTGCAACGACCTCGAGCAGATCAAGGGCGCGACGATCGCGCCGCTCACGCCCGAGCAGCAAGCGCGCGTCGCGTCACTCGAGCAAGTGCAGCTCGTGGCTCGCCATGGCGGCCGCGCGCCGTACGCCAAGGTGTTTTGCTGGGACGGCGCCGGCCATAATCCGGTCGAGGGCAGGTGGTCGTGCGGCGACTCGTTGGTCTCGGTAAGAGAACGTTCACACGTTGGATTCTGTGGTGGCTCATACTTACTCCGTGTGTTTTACAGTCGCAAGACATTGGGTACAAGACCAAGGGCTATGGCCGCCTCTACTCCAAGGTCTACTTGCCCGGCGGCAATATTCTCCGAGGCAACTGCGTCGTCGGCGCGCTGCTCCCGATTGGCCGCGAGCAACACCTCGTCAACGGTCAGTACTTGCGTGACGCCTACATTGGCGACGGCGCACTCAAGCTCTTTGCCGACGACGAGCTCAAGGTGCGTGTCACGGTCTGATATCCACCAATCTCGATTTGAGATCTTATGACTACTACATCGAATAGGACACCCCCGCTGGAAGTATCTTTTTGCGCAGCGACGACCAAGAGCGCACCATCGGCTCGGGCCACGCGCTCGTCGATGGGCTCTTCCCACCAGAGGAATCCACTGCGAATCTCGACGCGATGCTCCAGTGGCACACGCTCGACTACACGCAAGATTACATTGGCGGCAACGACCGCAACTGCCCCATGATGGGCTACATTGGCAACTTGTCCAACAACTCGCCCGAGTTCAACAAGCACAAGGCCGACCCGGCGCTTCTCCAACTCGAGAGAAACTTTGAAAAGCGCGTGGGCAACTTCTCGTGGGACTCGATCCTCGAGTGTCTGAGCATTGCGAGGTGCAACGGCCTCGAGCTGCCCGCGGGTGTCGACGAAGAGCTCTTTACGAGCGTCTACCACGAGGTCGAAGTGCGCGAGGGACTCTACCTCACATACAATGATTCGTGGTACGCCAAGGTGACCATGCAGCCGCTCATGGGCGAGATTATTGACAAGTTGGACGCTGCGCTAAACGGATCTGCGGCGCCGCGCCTTGCGATTACCATGGGTACGGCTGGGTGGAATAGCTCTTTTTTTCTGCTGGTATCCAAGACTGACTAATCTCTTTTACAGCCCACGACTCGACCATCATGCCGCTTCTCGCAGCCATTCAGCGCGACGATTGGGACCGCAAGTGGACGCCGTACGCCGGTATGCTGGTGATGGAGCTGTACAAGGCCACGGCCGGCGGCCATGTCGTGCGGCTCTTGTTCCAGGGCCAGCCGCTCAAGATCCCGGAGTGTGCGGACAGTACGTTGCACCCATACTTTGCATTGCCGGTCAACGACATATCCGTACTCACTCTCGTTGTTGTTTGTAGCTCTCTGTGACATTGACAGCTTCCTCAAGGCCGTCGAGTTTGGCCGCACGCCGCGCAACTGTACCGCGCCGACGCCCATGAGCGACTCCTCGGGTGGGTTTAGCGTCGGCCAGTACCTCTCAACGTTCTTGCTGGTCGGTCTCGTTGGCGTCTGTGCGTTCCTGGGCCTGCGTGCGTTCCGCGACGCACGCCGCCGCCGCGTGAACGAAGAGCTCGGCAGCTTGCTGGGCTGACCTTGCTCGACAGTCCGAGGTGGCTACATTGATGTAGATCCCAATTAGACGTTTCATCTAGGATATCGGTCCTAAAGAGTGATCTAAATCAGGCGCCAACCGAATTGAAGAATTCTTCTGCTGACGTTTTTGGCCAACGGTTGATAGACGTCCACCATCAACCAGTATTATGCTGACCGCCGCCGCAGTGCGGCTCCCGCGGCGGTCTCCATGGCGCGTACTACGTCTCAACGCACGGGCAGTCGATGCACATGTCGCAGACGCTCGTGCTGCTGCAATGGCGCGCGTGTGGCTGCCGCCTTCGTGCGGCAATGCGCGTGCATTCTCGGCGTCCAGCATGGATGCGTTCATGGAATTCGAACGTGAAATGGCCATGAAGCGTCGCCTCTCAAATGTACGCAAATCCCCATCGTATGCAGAAGAAGAA
This sequence comes from Pythium volutum, assembly GCA_023334575.1. Lineage (NCBI taxonomy): Eukaryota > Oomycota > Peronosporomycetes > Pythiales > Pythiaceae > Pythium > Pythium volutum. The sequence goes on from JAADVC010000619.1 coordinate 10,379, forward strand.
AAAAAGGGTTCTAAAAATCGAACTTTACTTGTGGTTTGGGTCGGTAGCCCACGCCAGTAGTCGCGATGCGGCGGCGGGAGCGGCCTGTGCCGCCAAAGGACGACGAGTGCTGCAAGCTCGATTGTCCCAACTGTGTGCTCTTGGTCTACCAAGTACGGCGACAGCAGTATGTTGGAGAGTGTACGGTTGATCAAAACGACTGACCGGTGACTGTGTGTGCAACATAGGAACAGCTCTTGGACTACGAACTGAGTCTCCAGGCCAGTCAAGTGCCGCCGACAAAACCCCAAAAGCCCGAGCCAACATTTACGATCACATTCCTGGATGCCGAGCCCAACGCCGAGCAGCTCGAGCAATTGCGACTGAACGACAAGCTCCAATACACCATCACACGCAACGAACTCATCAGCGAGCCCCACACGACCAAAGACGGCTTTGTGCGGTCCGTGCGCCACATTGAGCTAAACGTCGCAAACGACCAGCGCCACCAGATTAGCGACGACGCCTCCAATATTGCCGTGTTTGTACCCAACGACGCGAGCGTTGTAGACCGCATCGTAGCGCGGCTTCAAGTGGATCCCGATCTCGTGTTTACGATCGCCCCCAAGGCATCGGCCAAAGTCTCCAATGGTCCTACATTAGTGGATCGTCCGTTCGACACGATCGGCTCCGTGCGGGACGCACTCACGTGGTCGCTGGACCTCGTCTCGACACCGAGGTCAAGTTTTCTGCGCCATCTCGCTGCGTACGCGATGGACGACGATGAAGTTCAGGAGCTGCTCAAGCAAACCGCCCTAGAAACGATCCAGGCGAATCGGTACGTCCTGAAGATCCCCCCGTTCTGAACCAAGAGCTCATTTTGGCGTTTGCATATGCAACAGACCGGGACAGAGAATAACGCTTGTCGATGTGCTCGAGTTATTCCCGTCGGTGCAACTCGACTTTGCGTCTTTATACCAGATTGCGCCGCTGAATGCACCGCGGTACTACACCGTGTCGTCGTCGCGGAGGCCGGATCCCGATACGGTCTCAATTACGCTCGGGCTACGCAAGCTCGCGTCGCAGCCGACCCCACGGTGCTCGAGCTATCTGGCGTCACTCGCGCCACGCACAGATACCGTCCGTGCAACCTTTTTCCAGTCATCGTTCGTGTTTCCACACGACAACCGCAAGCCGCTCATGCTTATCAGCGCCGGCACGGGCATCGCGCCGTTCCGCGCATTCCTCCAAGACCTCGAGCACGAGCAGGAGGCCTCTGGAAAGAGAAACCACCGCGAGGCGTACTTGTTTTACGGCTGCCGCCAGCGCGAGCTCGACTTTCTGTACGGCGACGACATTGAACGCGCCCACCAGCGAGGATACCTTGACGAACTCTTTGTCGAGTTCTCGGATACTCCTGGCCAGCCCAAGCGGGTACGTTTGTTGTTGACTGTTTTTGTTTACGCTGGGCAGGATCACGACTAACGAATCGTTGGACATGATCATGGATGATGGCTGCAAAACAGCACGTGCAGGACGCGCTCGCTGAGCAGGGCGCTTTGATCGCGCGGCACCTTTTGGACCAGGACGGCTACGTGTTTGTGTGTGGCAGTCTCGCCATGGGCCGTGCCGTCAAGCACACAATCGTGGACGCGCTGCGTGAGCACGGCCACTTTTCCCCAAGCGGCAATGGTGATGACGACCCAGCCACGCACTTTCTCACGGCATTGCTTGGAACTGGTCGTATTGTCACAGAACTCTGGTGACCAACAGCAGATTTTCTCTGAACCTTCAACCATTCGGAGGTGAGACGGGAGCACATGGCACAAGGTTTTTTACGACAGTAGAGAATCGACGTATAAAACCTCAGTGGCCGCGCTCACGTTTTCACTGACCTTCTGGTGGTCAAAGGGGTACACCTCCATCGGTGGCCTTCCATTACACTTGATATTTGTAGGAACGTAGTCTAATGCCACCAATGCAAAGAGCTAGAGTTGGCGTAATGCTGGCCGGTCTCACGACTGTCAACAGAGTCGGATGGTGTTTCTCCCATGGCCCCGTGGCTCGACCGCATTCCTAGAAATCCCTCATACCACATACGCCATCCCACCCATCTTAATGACAGAGATCCACAGCCTCCACCGCCGCAGTCTGCGGCGCGCCGCACTACGCCTTGTGCGCTGCGAAGAGACCCCAGCGAGTCCGTGCGAGAGTCCGTCGTCGATCGCGCTTTCGCCACGCTCCCCAACGAGCCGCCTCTCGTCGTCGTCGCTTTCCTCGTCGACGTCTTCTGCTTCCTCTTCGTCGTCGTCTTGCTCGTCTTCCTCCCACACCAGCAAGCCGTCCGTGTTCCGCAAAGGCGTCACGTACGACCACGACGGTGCTGTTGTGTGCTGCCGCTTTTGCGATATCGTGCGCGACCGCGACGCCGAGTTTCTCTACGAAGACGAGCGCGTCGCCGTGTTTCGTCCGCTCGCGCCCGTCTCAGACTCGCACGTGTTGGTCGTGCCGCGGTGCCACATTCGCAACATTAATGCGCTCACGGCGTGCGACATGGAGCTGCTCACCCACATGCGCGAGGTCGCCGCGTTTGTGCTGCGCGATGACGCGGCCGTTACCGAGGCGTCGCCAGTCGGCTGTAAATTCGCCTTCCACACGCCGCCGTTCAACAGCATTGACCACGTCCACATGCACGCGTTCCGCACAAGTGATCGACGTGCGACGTTTGGCGCCATCAAGTACCGCACCGACACGTGGTGGTGCCAGTCGTTTGACGTTGTGCTCTCGCGCGTCGCGGCCAAGGCGCCGTCGCCACCGTCATCGCCCGAACCGTTCGCACTGAGCAACCACCACCATGCGTTGGCGGGTACATCCGTCTCCACGAGGTGAACGTAGAACTGTACTAGTAGTACCAACGAAGTCGAGACACTCGGTATCTCGGGATAGAAACACGCAACTATTTATCAATTCTACCATCCATTCCACTGGTCCATTCGTTCCGTCCGTAGGCGCACAGGGAATCCGCCTGACGTGGTACTGTATTAACAGGTACAAAAACCTCTGAGGCTTGCGGCAGAGGGAATCAAATCTACGCTAGCGCCATTGCAAGCGCAAGTGAAACGACGACCAAAAGCCACGCGTGGAGAGACCGCACTGCCAGCGACTTTAATGGCGGTGCGGTCGTCGGCGCCGGCACGGCCTTGGTTGTTGGAAGCGCCGGGCCGTCCGTCATATTGGTCACGTTGATCGTGAGCACGTCATAGTGCGTGTTGATCTTGCCCGAGGCGTTGAAGATTCCAAAGTACGCCTCGACCGAGTCCTTTTGCTTTCCCTCTTCCTTGCGAAACGGCGTGTCAAAGCCCGCAAAGTAGTAATACTTCCAGCCTCGCTTGATCGCCAGCGTCACGAATTCCTTCATGTATCGCTAGAAGGGGACATAGACAATTGATGAGCTTCTGCTGGACAAACGGCTCAGGAGACTCACGCATAGCTATTGTACGTACCGCAGAACTAATGGCCGAGGCCTCGGAGGCGCGCGAGTCAAACCCGCTCGCCGGCCATCCCGTCTCGGTGATGACAAACGGCTTGGTGTTGGCGATGTTACCCACGGCGTCGATCGACCCCTCGAGATCATCAATGGCATTGTCGATCTTGACCTTGTTCCAAAAGGGGAAAATGTTGAACGTCACAACGTCCTGCACGGCCACGACCTCGGGGTGCTTGACTAGCTCACCGAGCGTGTCCGTAATCGAGAGCGGGATGTTAAGGCTGTTGGTCGTAAGCAACGTCTTGACGGCCTTGAAATTCTCAATCAGCACTTGCGGAGTCGTGTCGTTCCGGTACAGCGCTTCACTGCCGACGTTAATACCAGTGACGAGCTCGTCCGTGACGAGCTTTTCGGCAATGAGTGTCTTGAGCGTCGAGAGCTCCTTGGTGAATACGGACGTGCGGTTACTGACCCAGACGCCGAGCCACACCGACATGTTAAGCGTCGTGGCCATGCGCAGCACGTCGCGCACGTTACAGTCGCTCAGACTGTAGATGCGTACGCGGTTGGTGATGGTCTGCATGAGCTTCATCTCCTTTGTGACGACGGGCGTGCCCTTGCAGCGCTGGTTGTCCCAGTCGGGGCCCTGCCGTATGTCATAGTTGATACCCGAGAGCTTGAGGTTGAGTGCATGGGCGGTTGGCGTCCACAGCGATGCCACGAGGCATGCAGTCGCGACCGCGACAAGCACACCGACCTTGGAGAATGTCTGGCGCGTCATGGAGGTCGAGTCACGAGACGAGCGGCGGCTTGTTTGGGAGCGCGGGGAACGGAGAGTGTGGTGGGCGGACTGAATAGCAGACGACGCTCTTTGGGGGGTCGCAGCGATTGCGAGGGCGAATGGAGATGTCCGTGATCGCGGCACACGTAATGACAAGATTACAGTCTGGTGACTGGACGGATTGGGTGTTGTTGGGTGGTGGCGTTCGAGAAGAAATTCGGCGCACTGCGAAAGAGACGTGTCGTCAAACCTCTCATAATACATATTCGTGTGAGAAGTACTCGATCCATCACGGCTGATTTGCGCGTGTGTCATTCATTTTTTGGACCTTTATGAATTGATATATGGTCGAATATGTTGTTGAGCGATACGAATATTGCGTTTGGGTGCGGGATTGTGGGTCCAAGCGCGCAGAATACGATGCCAATTGCAGGGCGCTTTGGGGGGGAATTCAGCATCGTATTTTGGAATATGACCTGTGACTTAACCCATGTGGCTCCATGACCGCTCGTGGCGGAGAGACGGCCCGATCCCGAATGCCTTCCACAAGGGCGAGCGCGACACCGCCGTCCGCCCTCCCATCCCTAGTGTCAGAGGAACAAATTAGTCGAGCCCGTTTCTACTTAGCAATCGCTACCTCGCTCGGGCAGACAAGTCGATGGTGAAGACGGGTCAGAAGGGAACCAGGCGTTCAAACGGGCAAAGTCCGGTAACAATATATATACGTACTACTCCTGTTCACTCTAGTATCAATCTTCAGTCTCCATCCTGCCGCTGATACTATCCATTCGGTTCGTCGACGTCCTCACAGATTTACAGAGATTCCGTGAGCGGAATCTACGACATCACGAGCGCCAGTGAAACGACGGCCAAAAGCCACCGCTGCAGAGACTGCCGAGAGGCCACACCCGACTCGGGTGTCGTTAATGGCTCAGACTTGTTGAGCGGGATCGCTGGACCGTCGAGCATGTTGGTCACGTTGATCGTGAGCGCGTCATAGTGCGTGTTGATCTTGCCCGAGACGTTAAAGATCCCGAAATACGCCTCGACCGAGTCCTTTTGGTTTTCCAATTCCTTGCGGTACGGCGTGTCAAAGCCGGCAAAGTAGTAATACTTCCAGCCTTTCTTGGTCGCCAGCGCCACAAACTCCTTCATGTATCGCTAGGGGAAAGTGATACAAGGATACGATAAATGAGTTTCCGCCGGGCAAAGGCAGACAAGGATACGTGGAGAAACGTACCGCAGCACTGGCGGGTGAGGCCTCGGAGCCACGAACATTGAACCCACCGGCGGGCCAACCGGTCTCGGCGATGATAAAGGGCTTGCTCTTGGTCGTGTTGGTCGCATTGTCGATAGACGTCTCCAAGTCATCGACGGCTTTGTCAATGGCAATCCTGTTCCAAAACGGAAACACGTTGAACGTCACAACGTCCACGACGGCGACAACCTCGGGATTCAAGACTAGCACGTCCAGTGTGTCGGTGATCGAGAGTGGGATGTTGAGGTTGTTGGTCGTGAGCAACGACTTAATGACCTTGAAATTCTCGATCAGCGCTTGCGGCGTCACTTCCTTGCGGTACAGTGCTTCACTGCCCACGTTGATGCCAGCGATAAGCTCATTTGTGACGAGCTTTTCAGAAATGAGTGTCTTGAGCATGGCCAGTTCTTTAGTAAATACGGACGTGGTGTTGCTGACCCAGACGCCGAGCCACACAGTCATGTTGAGCGTCAGCGCCGAGCGCAGCACGTCGCGCACGTTGCAGTCAGTCAGACTGTAGATGCGTACGCGGTTGGTGATGGTCTGCAGGAGTTTCATCTCCTTTGTGATGACGGCGCTGGGCTTGCAGCGCTGGTCGTCCCAGTCGGGTCCGCGGCGAAAGTCATAGTTGATGCCCGAGAGCTTGAGGTTGAGCGCGTGGGCGGACGGCGTCCACAGCGCCGCTACGATCAGCGCGACTAGCAAGCCGACTGTCGAAAGGGCGTTACGCTTCATGAGGAAAGAGATAAGAGCACGAGCGACAACTTGTTTGAGACTGCAACGAGCAGAGGATGCGATCGTCGTACTTGGTGGATGAGGTACGTTGTGTGGATTGCTCGGAAGATTGCGAATGCGGAGAGGAGGGGGCAAGTGATCTCGTGCACAAGGTGGCGCGACTACAGCCTGGAGGAACTGGCCCAGACCAGGCGGTAGGCACGGTTCTATCGGTTGTGCCTTGTGGAAACTGCGGAAGAGACAAGCAAAAGACCTCTATTAATGTATAATCGTGTGAAAAGTGATCATGCAGTGGCCGCACCTTGAATGTGTCAACGAGTCGTTTGTATTTTATAACTTGATATATTGTCGAAATATGAAGCTCAGTGTTGCATGATCGGCTCCAGTGGGCGGTTATAGCTTCGAGGTTGCACTACACGACGCAATGGACCGTGCCACTTTGCGTTCTGTAGTTCGGCAAGCTGCGATCTCGCTTCATTGTTCCTTTTCACGAATGTGGCTAACGATCAAGCTGACCACTGTCCAGATGTGTTGTCAGAGCAGTTCAGTCGCTGACCAGCCCAGCTCGGACAGCAGCCGAGGAACATCCGTACATATTTGGAACAGCATTGTGATGTGATTTATGCGTCTGTGTGCCAAATTTACGGATATGACTCACTGCCCAGAACCATCTTGCGTCCCGTCCTTGTGGCCTAATGGATAAGGCGTCGCCCTCCGGAGGCGAAGATTGGGGGTTCGAGTCCCCTCAAGGATAGACTTTTTAGTCACACTAAGTCAGTACATTCCGGCACCACGATTTGAAATGAAGGAAAGCTTCTCAACCGGATCATGAGCGTGAATTGTGAATTGTGAACACCATGTGTGACTGGAAGGTGATACGAGAGTACTTCTGCAGTACCATACTACGTAGGAGTATGCAAGTGTGTGTATTATGTTTCGCGTACGATGTACTACTAGTGTACTACCTGAAATTAGAGCTCGTTATACTGCTGCGGGTCTTTCGACTGCCCTCGCCCCCTCTGGTCATGACCACTCCCTTCTTGCATCCCATGTCACCGGCAATGGCGAGACAGCTCGTGGATAGTTAATAGATGGGCATGAGGCTGGTCACGACTGCCCACACAAGCAAGAAGTCTAGGAGCACGGCTGTGGCGACACCAGCGGCAAAGCTCGTGCCGCCCGCACGCTTCATCGCCAGGGTCTCAGCCTTTTGGCGTGGTAGCAAAACCACAAACACGAGCGAGAAGATTTGTATGCTGTACTGGGACAAATACGCG
>JAADVC010000620.1:0-17851 GCA_023334575.1 Pythium volutum
GCACGTAGCGGCGCACCGCATACTCAATGAACTCGTCCAGCAGCATCGCCTCTTGCTCCACCGTCTCGGCCCGGATCACAGCCTCCATGAACGCGGTCCTGAACGCATCGAAGTTCACACACACGATGTAGACGGCACGCGACGAGAAGAAGAGCGCGTTCGCTGCGTGGTACGTGTCGCGGCCGCCAAAGTCCCACGCCGTGACTTTATGGATCTCGATACGCTTGGAATCTAAACCGACTTGTTCAAACACGCTCAGCTCGACTCGGTCGAGGGTTATCGGGGGCGGATCTGCCAAATAGAGTAACTCGGTCAGGATCGAATGAAGGAGCCTGGACTTGCCTGCGCCTTGGTCGCCGACGAAGCAGAGCCTGCGCCGTAGTACGACTTCCGCGGGTGTAACCTTGTCCAGATAAGCCCGCGTCCTCTCGACGCCACCCGTGAGTTGATCAAGTGGGACGGTGGAAAAGGTCCGTCGCTTCACGTGTTGCTGCGTCCAGAGCGCGACGCACAGCCGCCATGCACCTACTGGAATAGCGTCGTTTGCGCTCTTGTCGTCCCATGATGGATCCCACGTCGCGCCAAATGAGACCAGCGCTTGGATCACTGAGACTGTGTTGTCATCGGGCAGATGACCACGGCCTAGCGCGAGATACAGAGGTGTGGATCCGTCTTTGCTCACGGCGTGGACATCCGCGCCCGACTGGAGCAGCAGTTTTACGACCTCGTGGTTTTTGCGTGACGCGCACGCGCGATGCAGCGGCGTGTGCTGCTTCTGTGGAGACCCAATACAAAGCCAAACAGAGAACGAGCGCGTCAGTGGCACATCCCAATCATATCGCGAGTGGCTAAGCAAACGCACTCGATCACTGGCGTTGACATGGGCGTTGGCGCCGAGTAGCAATGCCACGACGCGGACGTGCCCCTTGGAGCACGCCTCATGCAACGCCGTACTGCGATTCTGTTCCACCACAGAGATACATTAAGACATTCCCGAAACAACCACACTCAACTGCGGTCAACGGGAGCGAACCTGGTCCACCGCATTGGGATCCGCTTGGGCCTCTAGCAGCGCTTCCACGACGGCGACGTGGGATCTGGAGCACGCCCAGTGGAGCGGACTCCAGGGCTGACCCGACTGTGTTGGCGCAACACCACAATAGAATCAAATTCAATGCGTCACACATCTCGATCATACTGCACACTGACCTGGTTGGCGTCGTCGTTGACACGCGCGCGGGCTGCGAGAAGCTGCTGGACAACATGGATGTGGCCCCTGAACGCCGCCTCATGGAGTGGCCGTCGTCGATTCTAATTTAGAACGTCAAGTTACTATGTCACACGTCTCACACGAGAGAGAGATAAAAACACTGACGGAGAACAAACCTTGTCCTCGGCGTCGATGCGAATCTCCGCCGCCGCGAGCAGGTGCGTGACGACATCTTCATGGTTTCGACTGGAAGCTTCATGCAGCGGCGTTCGCGTGTCCTGGTAATTTACATCCACGAGCACACGCACGACTGTAAAAAGAGTCTTCTCACAACCACAATTCAGAAGCGAAACAACGTACGGTGTCGGTCGCGTTCACATTGACGTGGTACGTGAGCAGCAACGCGACGATCGCGGCGTGGCCGTGGGTCGCCGCCTTGTGAAGTGGAGTTTGCCCATCCTAATCATGGCAACACCGCAGTTATGAGCCCCATGCACAGCAGCAGAAACGGCAGTGGTCCACTGTATTATGATGAAGAAGAGAACAAACCTCATCAATGGCGTTGGGCGTGGCGTTGGCTTTAAGCAGTAATGTGGCGATTGCGGTGTGGCCCTCGGCAGCCGCCGAGTGGAGCGGTGTGCAGTCGTTTGGGTCGCGCGTGTCGGCGTCCACGCTGTGCGCATCGAGCAATGCGCGCACTTTCGCTTCATCTCCGTCGTCACATACCGTCAGTGAAAACTGCGACGACGCGCGCTGGCCCATGGTCTTCTTGCAGACACGGAGCTTCTCGCCAGAGACAAACTCAGGTCCTGAGGTTCTGAGTTTGTCTTTGGGGAGAGTCTCAGGATTGCTTCAAACAACATTCCAGTGTAGCCATCAGGATCCGACTCAAATGTGTCTTGAATGTAAACGCTGTGGACCACACACCAATCATTGTTGCACGACGGTGAACCGAAAGGAACCCTTCCTTCTTCATTTTGCGCGGGGCCAGATCCAGTCGCTTGAGGAAACGCGCCACCCAAATTGGAGATCCGACCCAACGCGCCGCCATCCATGGGCACGAGCGGCAAAGCGTCCGCCACGAAAGCGCCCAGCGCGCGCACGCGACGCGACAGCAAGCTCTCGTCGTCCTCTCGTTCGTCGCGCTCCGGCTCGCGCTCGAAATCGCGGTCGAAATCGCCCAAATCCAAGCGCGACGCGACCGTAAAACGCGAAACCCGCGACACGACCATGGCGTCACCGTCGCCGTCGCCATCGCCACCAGCGACTGCTGCCGCGCCCAAGAAGGAGCCGCGCCAGGAGAGTAGCAGCACCACCACCATGAGTCCGTCGCATGCCGACGCCAAGACCACGGCCATGACGTCGCTGCGCGTCGAGAACCTCACGCGCAACGTCACGGCCGACCATTTGAGCGAGATTTTCGGCAAGTTTGGCGCCGTCACGCGCGTCCATTTGATGCGCGAGCGGCGCTCGAACGTGTCGCGCGGACTCGCGTTTGTCGAATTCAAGACGCTTCATGACGCCGAGAATGCGCAAGACCACATGCACGACGGCTGGCTCGACGGCCGCAAACTCACGGTGCGCGCCGGCGACGTGGAGCAGGAACGCGCGCGCGAGAAACTGGCGTGGGACGAGCAGCAGGCCAAGCAGCGCGAGGCCACGCTGCGTCGCGAGCAGCAGCAGCGCGAGCAGCAGACCAAGCGCAAGGAAGAGGCGGCGGCAGCGGCATTGGCGGCGCGTGGGAATCCACGACGCGGGCGGAGTCGAAGCCGCGATCGGAGCCGCTCGCCGTTCCGCGGTGGGGGAAATACCAGGGGTGCGCGTGGCGGTGATCGCGACCGTGATCGTGACCGTCGGGACGCGGTGCCGCGTGGCCGCAGTCCACCCTTCCGTTCTGGGGGCGGCAACAACCAGCATGGGAACGCGAGAGGATTCAACAATACTGGCCGTCGCTTCGCGTCTCCAGTCCATGGAGAACGAGGCAACCGACGCAGCCCCGTGCGCCGTGGTGCAGGCGCACGTGGCCGTTCGTTTTCTCGGTCGTTCTCTCGCTCGCGCTCGCGCTCGCGGTCCAAGTCTCCGTTCCGTGGTCGCGATGGAGGTGGAGGAGCGCGTGGCCGTCGTGGTACATCGCCGCCTGCGCGACGGGGGCGTCGCTCGCCCAGTCCGTTCCGTGGGCGCCGCAGTCGCAGCTACAGTCGAAGCCGAAGCCGCGGACGAAGCCGCAGCCGTAACAGGAGCCGCTCGAGCCGAAGCAGCTTTAGCAGCCGCAGCAGTCGAAGTAGTCGCAGCAGCTTTAGTAGCCGCAGTCGCAGCCGCTCGCTGTCGGCAGCGCGTCGTCGTCGTCGCAGCGCCAGCGCCAGTGCCAGTCGGAGCCGCCGTCGCAGTTATTCAAGCCGAAGCAGCCGCAGCAGTCGTCGTAGTCGAAGCCGCAGTCCGCCCGCACGAAAGGCCGTCAAGAAGGAACCAGCGAGGCGGTGAAAGAAAAATAGCGTTGCTGAGCTGGTGGGATGATGAATGGACAGCTACGCAAGGAACACCCACACAAAGAAAACAAGTCTACAGTGATTTTATATTTCTCCACTACTAGTATGATTGCTTGGGGTCCCCCGCGCAACATTTTAGGCCGACATCTTGCGTGGGTTGCGGTCCGGTCCCAGACTCGCGTGGCGCCTCACCATGCGCGGGCCGACTGAATTCTGGCGGTTCTCGAACCCCGTCGTTGGCATTGGCGACGGCAACGCGTTCGCGTTCGCGTTGCCGGCGTTGGCCGACGCGTCACTCGACAAGGCCCGCTCATTGCGCCTCAGGCTGCGGTTGCTGCTGTTTCGCTCAAGACTCGGACGGTCGAGACTGGAGCGATCGCCCCCCGACATCAGAGTGGGCGTCGAGCCCGCCGTCGATACCGAGAAGAAACGGCGGCGGCCAAACGAGTGGCGTGCGCCGCGGAACACGTTGCCTGCCGATTGCTGGCGCTCAGGGGCGCGACGCACGCGCGGCTCTTCCGTTCCTGCCGCGGCCGTTGGCATCGGGGAAGCTTCCGAGCGTCTTTCGGAGGCAGCTAGCGCTGAGCCCACCATGGACGCGTGGAACCCACCGCCCGTGTCGCCCATGAACGTGTGGAACGCCATCGATCCGCGACTCGCATGGCGGTCAAAGAGCGGTCGCGCTTCGTGGGCATCGTTGTTGTACCGCTCCGTGGCCATGAACGACTCGACCATGACACTTTCGGCATCGTAACTGAACGCGCTGCCTCTTGTGATCGATTTGCGCGACGACATGTTGACAAGACTGCCCTTGTGGTGGAGTCGAGGAACCGTTGCCACTGGCGTCGCTGCGGCAGCAGCCTTGCTGGCCATTTCATCCTTCTTGATCTTCTTGGGCGTGGTGCTTGGAGCTGCTGGCTTGTACGCGGCCTCAGCATCACGAGGAATGGACTCGGGCGGCGGAAAAGACAGCAAGTAGTCGGCCATGTGCTTGAGCCCAAAGGCATCAACCTCTTGCGCCAAGTGCTTGTACGACGGCTGGAACGCGCGCGTGTATCCCTTCCACAAGAAGTCACGCGACAGTGCCGAGAACACGAGCAACGGCACAAGTAGCCAGAATACTTTCGTATAAAACACGTGTGTGAAGACGCCATTCCAGTAGGCCGAACTGACCGACTTGCCGTACGAGATGAACGCGGCCGTAGCGATCCACAGGCCGTACGACACGATGTAGATCGGAATGTGGATCAGCGGCCACCACATTTGCTGGTGAAGACACAATTTGAGCGTGACCACAAATAGCACGACCGTAAACGCCGTACAGCCGTACACCCACATATTAGGCGTCTCACCCGTGTCAACGAGGTACCGCATGCCAAAGATCGTGCCAAAGCTGATGACCAGCGACTCCCACACGCACGACGTGATCCAGGCCCAGACAACCTTGGTGTTGAAGCGGCTATTCTCTTGGCCGACGCGGTAGAGCACGGGGTAGTTGTGGGCGTAGAACGCCGGGACGTCTTGTTCAAACGTACTGATGAGCACGATGGGCAGTGCCGTGAAGAGCAGGTTGTAGCCTTGGAGGCCCCATTCGAGGAAAAACTTTTGGCCGGAAAAGCCCGTGAAGATCATGTACCAGTATTGCGTGAGGTTCATCATGACGTTCTTGTAGAAGATGTAGAGAATGAGCTTGCCCATGCGCACATAGTTCCAGCGGCCGTGGACCAATAGCAGACGCGACAAGAATCGAAATTGCGCGATCGCGTAATCGGACGAGTTGGCGGCCTGCATACCTTCTTGGCCCGAAATGCCAATGCCAACGTGCGCAGCTTGGATCATCGACACGTCGTTCGCACCGTCACCGATTGCGAGCGTGCGGACCTCGGGGTTGTTGTCACGCACAAGCCGGACGAGCTGGGCTTTCTGAGCAGGAGAGACACGGCAGGCAATCACCGCGACACACTTGAGCGCGATGCTGAGCAAAAGCAAGGGGCATTCTTCCAGTGCAAGCTCCAGCGTCTCGCCGTCAATGACCAGCGCGAGTCCTAGTCCCTCTTGGTTCCTCGTCATCTGGGCCATGCTCTCAATGCGAGTGAGCGGATGCGTATCCTCTGAGCCTTCGCTACCACTGCCATCACCGTTGGACGCAGCAGTGGAACTACAATTGTTCTTGGACCCTTTTCCGCGAGTCATGGCCATCGCCGGGTCGCCGCCTGGGTGGTTGGCATACAGCTGCAGTTCTTCCATAATTGACACCAAGTCGGGATGCGTGTCGGCCGAGATCACAATGCGTTCAACGTCGGGCGTGAGCAGGCGACAAGCAAAGCCGATGTTGATCGCGGTCTCTTCCTTGTCGCCCGTGAGCATCCAAATCTTGATTGACGCTTGGCGGAGACGGTGGATTGTGTCGGGCACTTCGCTCTGGAGACGGTCTTCGATTGCCGTCGCGCCCAGTACTTCCATGTTGACTTCAATTTCTTCCATACAGCGATCAATGTCGTTCGGCTCACCAAGACGTCGCTGCTCGATTTGACGCATGTCGTTGATCGCAATGCGGTACCGCTGCACCCAGCTCTCGTAAAACACCGGATCGATGTCAGCCGTACCAATCACGAGTGTGCGCAACCCTTCCGACGCGAAATTTTCCATGTGCTGAAGCGTCTGATTGCGAACATGGAGCACATGCGGGTCGGTCGTGGCCCGAAGTCGCTCGTACATGACCGTGTCAGCACCCTTACACAGTAGCTTGAGCTCCCCTTGGGGACCGCGCATGATCACTGACATGCGTTTCCGCGTGCTGTTGAACTCGAGCACTTCCAAGATGTGGTAGTCGCCCTTGTCGGTCGTGCTCGACGTCGGCGGCTCATGGCTTTCCAAGCACGAAAAATATTCCACAAAGGCTTTACCAGGGGCACGCGCCGAGAACTTGTAGCCAAAGCACGCGGCCGCTGCGACCAGCGCCTGTTCATCCGGCGACGACGCGCTGAGACGCACGCTGCCATCTGATGCTCGTTCAGGCATGACCGTATGGCACACCGCCAAGTGCTCGAAAAACGAAGAAATCGTCGCAGCATTCTTGTCGTTGCGAGCAAGGGCTTCAAAAATGCTGTCATCTTGGTAGTTGACAAAAGGTGCCTTGACGACGCGATGGCGATGACCTAAATCCGAGTCGTCTTCGTCGTCGCGCTCCTCCATGATTGTCGGCTGGTTGTCGAAGCCAGGCATGTCACCGCTCTCGCCCATGCGACGCTTCTGTGCCGCAATGCCGACCTCGGTCTGCCCATGACCGTACGAGATGCCGTTGATCGAACACTTGCGGAATTCCATGATATTGCACGTGAGCGTGCCAGTTTTGTCGCTAAAAATGTAGTCGATCTGGCCGAGCTCTTCGTTCAACGACATCGTACGCACTTGGCACGGTGTGTCCGATTCGGTGTGGTACATCTCGATGTCATTGTTCATGAAGTACGCTTGCATAAACTTGACCGACGTCATACTCACGTACAGCGACACGGGGATAAACGAGTTGAGCAGCAAAAAGTAGTACAGCACTTGAATGAAGAAATTGCCCACGGGCAAGCGCACGGCGATCGCGTGGCGGTCATACAAGTACCACGCGCCTCTTGTGGGGCGTTTGCTGAGGTTCTTGGCGTTCCAAATGATTGAGATCGCGGCACCAGCCAGACAGAGCACGACCATGAGCATACAGATGTACGTGATCTGCTGGTTTAGTCGCTTCTCCATGTTGCTCCATTTCATGGGCGCTGTGGATGAGGCCATCATGATCTTGGTATCAGGCCCGGTGTTGACGACGAGCCCGTAGATGTAGTCCGTGTTCCGCAACGTTGACCCGCGCAGCAAAATGGCGTTGGTCGAGATGGCTTCCTTTTTGCCATTGGCCATGGACAGCGTACCGTTGAATCGATGGATCGAGTTGTTGGGTTTCTCGCACACGACGACGCCAGCCAAGTCGGCAATCGCTTCATCACTGAGGAGGGTCGTATAGGTCGCCTCGAGACCCTGCCTCAGCTTCAAGTTGGTCTCGCCGTCTAGCGACTTGGTCTCGACGTAGCAAATTCCCGCTGGGTTCGAAACGTCGGGTTCACACGCCGCGAGGATCACGAGATCAGCGGGCACAGCTTCGCGGTTGTGGATCTTGACAATGTCGCCGACGTGCAATTCGTGCCACTTGGCCTTTTCAAACTGCTTGGTTTCCATCGAGAAGAGCAGGCACGGCAGTTCGTTCGCAATGTGGTCGGCCTTGTGGCGCTTGTAATCTTCGAGACACGCGAAAAACATGTCAATCAAGACGATAATAGAAAGCGCTGGCAGCGACGCCGGGAAACCACCAGTGTTGGAGATAGGCTTGATGGTCTGCATGATCGAGATGAGCAGGAAATAGGCGTTCGCGAGCTTGCTGAATTCGTAGAAGAGCAGCTTCGGAATAAAGTTGTAGATCGTGAACCGCGACGTGATGACGAGGTTCACGCAGTAGCCAAAGCGGTCGTTGGCCTCGCGGTTGTTGAGGTACACGTAGCGATACTCTTCGTCATCGCCATTCGCTTGCGCCTTCTTGTCGCTGCCATGGTCGCTTTGCTGCTCGGCCTTGACGGCCGCGTCATCTTCTTCCGTGATTTCCTGGAGCGCCTGCTGCGCCGCATGGTGCGTGGGCGAGTCCACGACCTCGTCCACATATTGTTCCGTGAACATGTCGCCCAACAGACCGCGGTCTTCGCGCTCGGCCTTGTCCTTGGTTTCTTCGTCGCTGGCGGCCTTGGTATTGCGTGTACTGAATGGACTCTTGAGCGAAAAGAGCGAGGGCGACGACGAGGACGTCGCCGATGGCGGCGTGAAGACGCGGCGCGGCGAACCGGCGAGCTGGTACTCGGCGATGGGCGTAGCGGCGCCGCCGTCGTCGCGGTCATCGTCGGCGTGGCGGTCGCCCATGGATGGAGAAGAGAAAGATGGTTTCCCTTTGAGCCAGCTTTCCGTTCCCTTTTTGGGGAGTGTGGGAAACAGAAACAGTCAATGCTGGGAGCCATCATCCCGAGAACCCACGGGTTTCATGTTGCGACACGAAACCCGTGGTATTGAGGATTGAGCTGCCTGGGTTTAGTGGCATTCAGTCTCTCTGTGGGTGTGGGGTTGGTATGGTGTGGAATAGGAGAAGCCATTATAGTGAGGGCATTGTTTCTGTGCCGTCTGCGATAAAAGCGCCGACCAAACAGCGGGTCCGCGTGTGTATGTACGGTCCCATACGGTACTCTACTACTGTTATTGGCTCACATTTCCCAGCTGAGCTGGACCTAATTTGGATAGAGTCCAGCATCCATCGTCCAGACATGGTTCACCCACTGGATTTGGACCGGCAATAGAACTGAGCAGATTTGGCGCCGCCTCGCAACAGGATCTCTTTTTACACCCAGCGTGGGTGGCATGTGAAGCTTGAAATCCAGATCAAAGCCACACCACCCTCGTCTGTACTGAGTTAGCTGGTGCTCCCCTCCTGCGACAAGCGCCGCGATGAGGATGATGCAGCTGAAAGGGCGCGAGACAAAGAAGCGGGGATGTGCTCGCCATAAACACCACACATGGACTACAGTACACTGTAGGAAGCTTGTCCCGCGTTAAGCGAACTCGGCCCCCAACGTGCTGCACCACAAATAATTATGGAGCACTGGCATCCCTAGCAATTTCCACGTCGGACGATTCGGTTCAGCCCATGGCGCTTGGCCCAAGGCTTGGGCTTGCGTAGAGAATGTGCGGACGCTTGCGGCGTTGTAAAGTCAAGTGCCGAGTTGTCACGCAAAATAAGAGAATGTTGCGCGAAGGTAAACATTCAGATGAGAGTCAGATCTGATTAGAATTCGCGGAACCTTCACATTGAATGCCACTATTACGAGGTGAAATGTGAATGACATTGGCCGTCACCATCATTTTGCGAGAGAAAAGCAAGCGATGAAGGCCGCGGACGCGCGAAGGCAGGGCTTACAAGAGAAGAAAAGGTAGCGTATTGGGCTCTCTACGGTGCACGAACGTCTTCTCCTTACAACGCGCTTTCGAATGGTGTGGACTGACGCTGGATTGCATCCCATGATGCGGACAATTAGACTCCGACAATTGGAGAGCTACAATCAGAATGACGACGTGCGATCCCATCTCGCAGAGCGACTACTCGATGCCTATGAGGCCGACACCCAAGCTAAACCAACCAAGGCATGCCTAACTGCGAGTAGAGAGGAGATTGCGCGGCTAGAGACCGCGCTGGAGACGCTGGGCGAGTTGAAACGTTGGACCGACCACTTTGTGGACATGCAGATGATGTGGGTGGATTGCAGCACACGGCTCGACAGCGGCGCGGCCGTCCGCGTGTGGAACCGCATGGATAAGATCATGCGCCGCGTCGCAGAGCAGACTGACACTTCAAAGAAGCTCGCGCTCTTGTACGCAGAACTGCCTGCGATGGTCGATAAGGCGAGAACGCTCGTCATAAAGCAGCCGCGGCAACACGGCGTCATTTTCGCCTCGGATTCAGCGTCTGCTACGTCAACGGGAGCTGCCTCCACACAAATCTACTACCACCCACACTCGGCGGGCGCGCTGATCGATCCCGTGAGCGTTCGGGCCCCCGTGCAGCTGCCCCACCAATGGCTACCGCGCGTCGTGGTCGAGATGTGCGACAGCGTCGAGCGCGAATTCGCCGCGGGTCGTTGCCGCCCCGCGCTTCTCGACGCCACGCGCAAGATGCTCTACGTCGTCCGCGACCGCAACCCGTACGCATTCTTGAGTTATCTCTATCGACCACCGCCAAGCATTAGGGACACGAACGGCGTGGCAAACGACTGGGTCCTCTATGCGTCCCCGCAAACGGACGCGGTCGCAAACTTGCTGCTCGCAGGCTTTGACGAGATGTACAACTCGGCGCGATGGATGGAGAAGCCCGACTCGTCGTTCTGGAAATCGTTTGCGCGGTTCATGCGCTGCGTGCGGCGCGTCGCAATCGCGTTCCACCGCGTCATGATCCACTTGTACGCAACGGCCATGGAGCGCCACGACCCGCGCGTCTCGGCCCACGACATTGCCCGTGACATTGACGCGGCCTATGCCGCGCACATGAACTATTCGCTGCAAAACGACGGCTACGGGCTCGCGCGGTGGCTTGAAACAGCCAGTGACGCCATTTTCCACGAGACATACGTCATGTTTCCTGAAGTGCTCGTGTACGTGGACCAGTGGCGCCACGAGTTTACCGTGTACGAGCACGGCTTTGCGCCAACCGAGCAAGCACGCGATTATGAAGTGGGTTTCCACAAGTGGAAAACGTCCAAGACGTGGCTCGACATTGCCCACCAGGCCAAGCGCGCGACGCAGACGTGGCACCGCTCGCGGCTCGGGGCGCGAGACTTTAGGTCCATGACGTTTCAGCATCTCGGGCGGCTCGAAAAGGATATCAAGATGCGGCTTAGAAATATTACCGACTTATTGTACAAGCAGAATCTCGCCAAGTGGTCCCAGCAACGGTACCAGTATTCGCGGGCGCGTGTGCTCATGGAATTGCAGATCATGGCCCAGGACGGAGGCTTCCAATCGAGTGACTGGACCAAGTCGTCAATCAACGCGAGGGTGGAGCCTCTGGCAAAGTCTGGTCAGAAGGATCCAGGTGGTGGCCAGCACAAGCGGTTTCGTCCACCGACACTGTCCAGCGGGGTGACGCGGCAAGTCAA
Organism: Pythium volutum; assembly: GCA_023334575.1. NCBI lineage: Eukaryota > Oomycota > Peronosporomycetes > Pythiales > Pythiaceae > Pythium > Pythium volutum. The sequence goes on from JAADVC010000620.1 coordinate 11,421, forward strand.
GCTAGAGGAGGCTCCAGCTGAAGGCAGTGCTACACTGGCGACCGAACCGATCGATGAAGACGCCATTTTGAAGTGGACCGACGACGAGATTGATGCCCACGAGCAGGAGACGGAGCGACTGTACGAGCTCCAGGGCGGCATGCTCTCGGCGTGTGACTCGCTCTCGCTTCCCCAGCTCTTCTCAAGCGAGAGTGAAGACTATATGAGTGATGCGCTCGACGACAAGGCGAGTGTGTGTGGTCTCGTTATGGGCTACAGAAGGCTACGGGCGTTGACACGCACGATCGTTGCGCATGGTGAAGAGATTGCTCTCCATGGTGCAGCCGACGCGCTCATCCAGCGCCCGTCGTTGAGAATCAGCAGCCCATGCGTCTCTGAGGATGATGAACCCAAGCAAGACAACCAGGAAAGCTCTCCTGTCGACACGGGGATGCCGCCCAACGAGACACTGGAAACGGCCGTCCGAGAGAGTGCGTTGCGGTTTCTCAACCTCCACCAGGCTACTGCCGCCGACCTAGACGCCCAGGAATCGGTCCAGAAGCTCGCACGTGAAGCGCTGAGCCTCTTGCAGCGCGTTCAGGACCACGTCGCGTGACGGGCCTTCTTTCGTGATACTTTAAAGTTCGTGTTTTGATCGTAGTGCGTAAAACTAGATATTTATTGCTGACAACGCAGACCGCACAATTGATTTGTACTGTACGGAATCCGCGATCATTCCCGACGTGTAAACAACATGTCCATCTTCTCGGCCAACGTCATGCCTTCCGACAACGAAAAGTCTTCAAACTCGCCTTCTCCGTAGTGGATCCACTTCCTCTCGCATGCTTTCGCCCGCGCCAATCGAGCGTGCCACATCAAACACCGCGTGTACGGCCGCTCGGGCGACTGAAAGCAGAGCGCGCCGTCCTGCACGTCGCCAAACGTCGTCTGCTCGTCAAAGTCAGTGTCAGCATTGAGAAAAACTCCCAGTTGCATCTCGTTCAGCTTGTCCACAAGCCGTTGGGATCGCAATGCCGGATCAAAACACCTTTTATACGAAAGGCGTCGCTGCTGGGGTCATGGACAAAGCAGATCTGAAAGTTGTCGAACGCGACCCCAGAGGCTTGAACAGCAACAGACCATTGTGGACGTCGTCAATGTCGTCAAACTTCATCAGCTTGGCGACTAGAAACTGGTTACAGCGGCGAAAGAGGTGCACGGCCACGACCGGTTCGGACGGCAGCGCCGTGTTTGAGCAGCATGCACCGCAGTTTCGTACTGTACTGTAGGACACGTACACTTGTACGTGTCGACGAGTTTCTGCTTGAAGAATCGCTCAACGGCCGGCGCTGGCGTTTGAGAGAGCGGATCGTCCGTCAACACGTAATACAAGAGCAGATTGTACACCTCCATGGTCGCTGGGTCCACACTCACTCGTTGCGGCACCTCGACCAGCACCTGGTACTCGTTGCGGCCAGGTGTAAATTCGGGACCGAGACACTTGTCGTCATTCAGCGGTAGTATGGGCTCCATCTCCACAAACGCGCTGTTTGGCGGCCGTCGCTGCTTGAGAAACGAGACAAACGACGCGCCGCCCTTGAAGCCAGTTGCCATTCTCATCCCGCGCCACGTAGAGCGTCAGCTGGGGCTCATCAAACGTAGATAGCTCATTGTATCGCTTCGTCTTGTAGATGGCCTTGCGCAGCGTGTGTACCAACGCGTCTGGGGCGATTTCCTTCATGAGCAGCGTGCCGTCGCCAAAGACGCCGCAGTGAACCTGTATCTTCTGGGTCATTGTGTCGTGTGGGCTTCAGTTGGTGTGTTGAGGAGTGAGAAAAGTAAAAGAGAAAGACGACACGTTTTCTCAGCGGTCTTGGACGTGCCTCAAATATTCCCGATCCATCACTCCGATACTGAGAGAGACTGGATGTTATTAATAATAGAAGACCAGTTAGCGCGTGCACATCAAAACAGGGTGTCGAATAAGAGTGCGTGTCGTTATTATGGAGCACAGGCAAATCATTAAAAAAGCAGAAAAACCTAAGCTTCCCCTACGGGTGGCTCGCGATCTTGGTGGTCGATTGCACGCTATTAAAGGCCTGGGTAATCACATCTCGGTAACACCGTGGGTTGTACTTGTCGTACACTGTCTGCAGCCACGTGAGTGCCTCATCCGACTGTGACGTCAGCGTAAAGCCGCCGGCCTCGCCCAGTCGCAATGCCTCGGCAGCGTGGCCCATGGCGGTCTTGGCCAGGTCCCAGCTGCGCGCGTTACGGTGCTGCTGGCGACTGAGCAGCTCAATGACCTTGTAGTAGATCACGGCCGTAGCGATCTCGTCCTTGGCAATGTCAATAGACTGCTTGTAGCCACCAATGATAAACTTGATCTCGACGTCACGGTCGACTCGGCCGGCCGTCTCAAACTCGACTTCGTCAATCTTGTCGGTCTTGTAGTCGTAGCGCGTCACGAGCTTACGGGTTGTCGTCGCCGTCGCGCCAACGCAGGCAATCAGCGCCATGTTCGTGAACGCAAACTCTTCCTTGGCCGAGTTCAATGCAAAGTGGAGCGTCTCGCCCGGGAGGAGGTAGTCTACGGCGAGTGCCTTGGAGAGATCGCGCACGGGGCGGCAAATGTCGGCCGAGCCAGTGAGGTCCGAAGTGAGTCCCTTGAGCATGCTTGGCGTGTGGGGGAAGGCGGAGACGTGGAGGTCGCTTGTGTGGGTCGCGGAAGAATGCGGAGTGATCCAAGTCGGTGGCACGATCAAGAGAAAGGATCAAGTCCTGGTGGGAAACTGGCGTCCCGTGGGCGGATACCTTTGCTGTGGACGAAAGGCAGCCCTCTCTTCAAATGGGTACGGATGGCGCCGAGCGTGCGACTCTGGATGTGGGCGATGGGTTCAAGTCGCAATCCTCTTATGATTTCTGTGATTGCCCGTTCCATTTTGTCGCGTTTATCATCGGCTAGAGGGTTTTCAATATGTAAAAGACCCCGAACTCGGAAAAGTCTCCCACCGATTATCCGTTATGAAAGGTAACGAGACCCGTTGGACACAGAAACCCAAAAGAAGCGCCTGCTGTGATGAGACCCCAACCACAGGCACATAGAAAATCCATCAAAGAAAGATCCCACTCGTCAATTTCATTAGGAAAAGTTCTAAATCCGTCTCACATGGGCGACCGAAGTACAGTAACTTAGGCTTCTCTGGGCTCTACGCCAACATCTTGTTGGCCGATTGCACACTCTTAAAGGCCCGGCCGATCACGTCGCGGTAGCACCGCGGGTTGTACCTGTCGTACTGCGTCTGCAGCCACGTGAGTGCCTCATCCGACTGCGACGTCAGCGTGAAGCCACCGGCCTCGCCCAGTCGCAATGCCTCGGCAGCGTGGCCCATGGCGGTCTTGGCCAGGTCCCAGGTGCGTAGATTGCGGTGCTGCTCGCGGCTGAGCAGTTCGATGACCTTGTAGTACATGCAAGCCGTCACGATCTCATCCTTGGCAATGTCAATAGACTGCTTGTAGCCACCAATGATAAACTTGATCTCGACGTCACGGTCGACTCGGCCGGCCGTCTCAAACTCGACTTCGTCGATCTTGTCGGTCTTGTAATCGTAACGTGTCACGAGCCGACGCGTCGTCGTCGCGCTCTCGCCAACACTCGCAATCAGCGCCATGTTCGTGAACGCAAACTCTTCCTTGGCCGAGCCGAGCGCAAAGTGGAGCGTCTCGCCCGGGAGGAGGTAGTCGACGGCGACGGCCTTGGAGAGATCGCGCACGGGGCGGCAGATATCGGCCGAGCCCGAGATGTCGGACGTGAGTCCCTTGACAATGCTCGCCATGGCGGCTTGTTGGGGTAGTGGGTGGAGACGGTGGGTTTAAGGGAAGCTGGTGCGTTGCAGAGCCAGTAAAATGGCGAATGAGAGGTCTCAGACAAGCGTTGGAGACCAAACTTTCGCCTAGATGCTCCGTGGCTCGGCGTACGTGAGTTCACGCCATTGAACGGGCCGTTCCCCGTTCTGTGGATAGCGTCGGCATACGTTGTCGAGGCATCGTACCATGGAGCTCTCCTGAAAATTCAGGCGCTTGGTTCAAATCAGCCGGGTGATCTCAGTTAGGACCAGCGTCTCACTTGGTTGCCAATAGATTATACGACGCCCCGTTTTTATCCGGATGGGTACGGTCTCCTCACTTTTTTTGGCTCGATTCAAATTCCCCATCTCCTCTGACCTGCTTGTCAATCCACTTGGTCTTCAAGTGCATACGCATTAAAGCACCAGAAAGGAGGGAGACTGCCGTTGGACATTGCGGATGCAGCACATCGTGCCGGTGGGTTCGCGTTGCACTCTTTGCAACCCACCGCTTTGTTCAAGTGTCCAACGCGAACCCACTCGAAGCGAATGGAAGCGTCCGAGATACTGTTCAGTATCCCAGGAGTGGCGTCACCACGTCGACAATGTTCCACGAGTAGGGCCCTCATCACAACAAGCAGCAAGTAGCGCATAACGCGGTTGCGTCCCACGGCTCGGACTCATTCCCCAATCTCCTTTCAATTGCTCTCTTCCCCACGACACCAATCAACCATGTTCAAGTCGCTCGCCAAGGACCTCTCGGGCACGGCCGACATTTGCACGACGCTCACGGACCTGCGCAAGTCGCTGGCGAACGACTACTTGCTGCCCAGTGAGCAAGTGCTCTTTTCGTTTCAGTCGGCCAAGGAAGAGTTTGCGTTCACGAACGAGGCGCTCATCACGGTCAAGGGCGAAAACGCCACGACCACACGCAAGCTCGTGCGCCGGTACCCGTGGCGCAACTACCTGGTGACGTACGTTCAGTTTGAGACCACGGGCCGCGTGGACCGCGACTGCGAGATCAAGTTCATGGTTGGCAAAGAGGAAGAAATCTCGATCGACATTGCCAAGAAGGAAGAGATGGCCGTCAAGAAGTATTACAAGGCGCTACTCGCGCTCCAGCGCGAGCAAGAGAAGCGCCGTTACGATCTGAGCTTCTCGTCGCTCGGCATGAAAAACGTTGCTGCGACAGTGCGCATGGATGGGCTCCGCCTCACAGAGAGCGACCCGTCGCCAACGCCCGAGTCGTCTGGTCCGCTTGGCTCGCAGGCGAGCCACGTGCTCCAGTATCTGCAGCGCGACTTTGAAAAGCTCAACAGCCGCTGCTACCGGGACGTGCTGGTCGCGGCCTTGCGGTAAATCAAGTATATACATAGTGGAGAAAATGGATTTTACCCCACGGCAACTACTACGGAGTACTTTCTTACTGCATGCATCCCTTTGTGGTTATGTCAGCGTTTCCGCCTCCGTCAATTAGTGATCGGTCTGGTAGTGAAGCTCACGCTGGCTTGCCCGTGTCTGCCCTCGCGTGGCATGCGCTCGGGATGTGAGAGGTTACGGCCGTGGTGCGAGTATTAAACCCGCACACAGATCAAGCAAACACTACACTACGCACACAGATTAAGCAAATACTAGTACGTGTCGCGAGTCCGACTTTGCCAAGCGCAGTGGATTCCTGAAAGCCCAGACAGCAACAGAACTTCCATGGGACTTCTGCAAAGGCTCGCACCGCGCTATTGGCGTTCTTGCCTCCTCCTGCTCCCCGATTCTTTGGTGTGAGAGCACGCTGTAACAAAAGAGAACATGGCCATACCTGTACAAATACCTCCACAGTGGAGGTGCTATGATCTGATAATGGGCGAGCGCCAACCGCGGAGCTGCACAAGCTTCAAGTTGAAGCAAACAGCATCCATCATCCCCCACGGTCTCCAGTGAGGGAGTCATGCAAGTTAAGGCCAAGAGACTGGCCATCGTCATCCTCTAGACCTTCAAGATTACTCACTGCTCGCGCAACCGGCCCAGCTGGCCCGCACCACTACCGTACTGGATCAATCAATCAATCCATCACAGTGACTGGATAAGATACACTGGACTGGACTGAACTGGACCAGTCCAGTCCAGTCCAGTCCAGTGTATCTTTATGAGACCATAGCGAGTCGCCATTGGCGACTGATTGCCTGGTCATGAGAAGGATCACTGGATCGCCACCTGTGACTCTCAAATGTCCCCACATGATCACGGCCCCCGCATCAAATCAAATCAAATTGACAACATGTCATTGACTCACTGACACTGGTCGTGTGCTGTACTGTAGTACTGTACTATCCATTCTTCACCGAATCGATTGACTCTTTTTCCGCCGTGCCGTCTGGTCGGTACAAGAGACAGAGACTCTTTCTGTCACTCTCTCTTGCATACGCTGAGAACGCTTTCTTGATCAGCCCATCGAGCGGATCCTTTTGAGTGCACCCCACAGAAAACAGCCCACGCCAAAAATCGCGTCATGGCCTTCCCCTTGGGCAGGAAAGGGAGCCTTCCTCTCCAATGGCACCCTCCTCATGGCCGTCAAAGCTCATTCTCCAATCGCATCCCTTCCCCACAGTCTCC
>JAADVC010000621.1:0-17849 GCA_023334575.1 Pythium volutum
GTCTGGAGACACGCTTCCTCTCTTCAGGATCAGAAGCATAACGGGACACGAGTCTGCCTCTCTCACTTGTCCATTCGCCATGTCGCTCGTCACGTCCTCGACAACCAAGACGAAGGCTGTCGGCTACGCGACTTTTGATGGACCGCGAGCGTCGACGCCGCCACCGACGACCCACGTGAACGCGTCGTGGTTCTCGTGGCTCCTGTTTGACTATGCGCGCGCCGTGATGGACAAGGGCAACGACAGCGCCGCGCGCCGCCTCGAGCTCGACGATCTATGGGAATTGCCACCAGAGTTCAAGACCCAAACGACCTACGACGAGTTCCAGCGTGCGTTCCGAGCGAACCGCGGCAAGTCACCTACGCGCGCTATCCTGCAGACGTTTGGCAAACGCTTTCTGCTTTGTGGACTCGGCTCGGCGACCATGGCGGCGTGCACGATCTTTGCGCCGGCCGTGCTCCATGAAGTGATTGACGCCTTTAGCAAGCCCGTGCTCGATATGGAGAAGCTCGCGCCGTGGATCGTGGCGTTCTTTGCGTCGCGACTCGTGATTGCGTTCTTGGAAGCCCACGTCAGCTTTAAGCTCGAGACGACGCTGCTGCAGCTCACCGTGTCACTCAAAGGCTTGATCTTTGAAAAGGCCATGCGCCGCAGTCTACAGAGCAAGAACGACAATGACATGGTCGACGTCAGCAACTTGTTCACGACCGACATTAGCAATTTCATGTGGGCCGGGAACCAGTTTGACGTGATCGTGATCATGCCGATCCAGGTCGCGGCCGTCATCTACATGCTGTACAATGTGTTGGACATTGCGGCGTTCGCTGGACTTGGCGTGATCGTTTTCTTGACGGTTTTGAACCGCTCGATCACCCAGGGATACTCAGACGCGTTCAACGCCATCATGGCGTGCAAAGATACTCGCATGAAGGCGGTCAAGGAAGTGTTTGGCGCGATCCAGATTGTCAAGCTCAATGCCTGGGAGACCAAGTTTCTCGAGCGTATCCGCACGGGGCGCGCGAAAGAGACGGCTGCGATTGCCAAGTACTTGTACTTAAATGCCGTGTCGATTTTTCTCTCCTGGAGTGCTCCGCTGTCCGTGTCAGTAGCGTCGTTTGCAACGTACGGGCTGGTGCTGGAAAAGGAGCTGACGGCCGCCAAGGTCTTCACAGCGATGGCGCTCTTCAATTCGATTCGAGACGCGCTGTCGCAGTTCCCAAATTCGGTGCAGGCGGTAATCCAAGCTCGCATCTCGCTGGATCGCATATCCAAGTATCTTTCGGCAGAGGAGGTCGACCCAAGCAGCATTGCGCGAGATACCGAGAACTACCCCGCCGAAGTCGAGATATCTGTCGAAGATGCGACTTTCCAGTGGCGAGCCCCACCGCTCAAAGTCGATAATGGAAGTGAAGCCCGTGAAAGCACTCAACTGCATGACGCATCGGAGCTCAGGGAATCGTCGTCGCCTCGTGAAAACAAGACCGTGCTAAAGAATGTCAACCTGACTATTCGCAAGGGCAATTTTGTCGTCGTCCACGGCGCTGTCGGATCTGGCAAGTCGTCATTGTGTGCGGCTCTACTTGGTGAATTGCCGTGTGAAGAAGGCAAGATCTTTGTGCGCTCGCGCAGCATCGCGTACTACTCACAGCAGCCGTGGATCCAGAACATGACCATCCGCGACAACATTCTCTTTGGTCTGCCGTACGACAAGACCAAGTTTGACCGAGTCGTTGATGCGTGCGGTCTCGTAAAGGATATTGCCATGTTCCCCGCGCGTGATGCCACGGAGATTGGTCAGAAAGGTGTCAACCTGTCGGGCGGTCAGAAGGCGCGAGTGTGTCTTGCCCGTGTGTGCTACGCCGACGCCGAAGTGTTCGTGTTGGACTCGCCGTTGGCTGCAGTCGATGCAATCGTGCAGTCCGAGATTTTCAACAAGTGCTTGTGTGGTTTGCTGGAGTCGAAGACGGTCGTGCTGGTGACCCACCTCCACGATATCATCACGTCCGATGTCGCCAATGTGAAGGTGTCGATTGAGGGAGGCAAGGCCCATGTTACGTACGGAGAGCGTACAAAATCTCGTCGTGAGTACGCCAACTTGCACACAAGCGCTGAAGTCAAGGAAGCTGCAGACGCGAAGGATATCGTGGACGATGATCCGGAAAAGCCGGCGTCCAGTGGGATTCTGGTGGAAGAAGAAGCACGCGAAGATGGTCGCGTGTCGAGCGAGGTGTTCAAGGCGTACTTTGCCGCCATGGGCGGGTGGAAGCATGCTGCGGGGTACTTTCTCGTCCTCATTGCGTGGCAGAGTTTCCAGGTGAGCAGCGACCTTTGGCTCAGTCACTGGACCGGCAGTAAACCGGGCAAAGCGGTAGCGCCGTCGATCGAGTACAACATAACGGTGTACGCGCTGTTGGGTCTCGGTACGTGCTTGCTCGTTCTCGTGTGGGCTTTGGTGATGGCGAGCGTTGGTGTTGCCGCCGGGCGGTACCTCTTCGACGAGATGACCAAGTCATTGCTTCACGCCCCACTACGGTTCTTTGACGCGAACCCGATCGGCCGCATCTTGAACCGGTTCTCAGAGGATACCTCGACGATCGACTTCCACCTTCCCTTTAACTTCTTCGGCATGCTCGTGATCACCGCCGTGAACATCTTCCAGATTGCCATGGCGATCTACGTCATTCGATGGGCGGGTGTCTTCATCATCCCACTCGCGTGGTTCTATGTTCATGTCGCCGGATTTTACTTATCGACATCTCGGGACGTGTCGCGGTTGAATAAGGTCTCGACGTCACCGGTTCTGAGTCACTTGATGCAGTCGGAAGAGGGTGTTGCCGTGTTGCGGTCTTTTGGGCAGTCGTACGTAGATCGAGCGATCGCGGATAGCTTTGCGCTGAATGACGCGAGGAACCGCGTGTGGTATGCGCAGGTATCTACGACCGGTTGGTTCAGTGTGCGCGTGCAAATGATCGGCTTTGGCGTCATCGTGCTTGTCGTGTCGACGCTCTTGACCCTCCACGCCTTTTTGTCGCCAGGTCTCGTCGGTCTCGCATTCATGTACGCGATCAGCATCGACTTGGAATTGGCCTTTTGGGTCAAGTCATGGTCGCGGCTGGAAATGACCATGGTGAGCCCAGAGCGAGTGCTTGAGTATATCGCAATTCATCCGGAAGGTCACAGCAGCGACCGTGTCATCGTGACAACCGGCACGACAGACAACCAGTGGCCTAAGCGCGGAGCCGTCACGTTTGAGGACGTCAAATTCGCCTACAAGCCCGGTGGTGATCTCGTGCTCAAGGGTCTCTCGTTTGAGATGCGCCACAACGAGAAGATCGGAATCGTTGGTCGCACTGGAGCGGGCAAGTCGAGTCTTACGATGGCGATCTTCCGGATCAACGAGCTCGTGTCGGGTCGCATCATAATTGACGGTGTCGACATATCAACGGTGAACCTCCAGACGCTGCGGTCGCGCATGTCGATCATCCCTCAAGTCCCCGTGCTCTTCAAAGGCCCACTGCGTGCGTATATGGATCCGTTTGAGGAGTACGACGACGCTGCGATCTGGCTTGCGTTTGAGAAGATTGGCATGAAGACCACGATCGCTGCGCTGGACGGTACGCTGCAGCACGAGCTGAGTGAGAATGGTGAGAACTTTAGCGTCGGCGAGCGTCAGATGCTGTGTTTGGCGCGCGCGCTTCTCCGCAAGTCGTGCGTGGTCGTGATGGACGAGGCGACGGCGTCGATCGACGTGAAGACCGAGCAGAAGCTGCAACTAATGATCCAGCGCGAGTTTGTCGATGCGACAGTACTCACAATCGCCCATCGTTTGACGACCGTGCTCGAGTCGGACCGCATTCTGGTCATGAGCGACGGCCGTGCTGTGGAGTTTGACTCGCCTCGTGCTTTAGCGAAACGAGAGAACGGTGTGTTCCGAGGATTCGCACAGGAGAGCGGCTGCCTCTCGCAGCTTCTGTAACGCCCATTTGGTCTGTAATGGAAAAGAAACGAATCCACTTTGTGAGCTGCGTCCCCTGATCAATCGAGTTATTGCATTATCACGAACCTCCATGTTGAAAACAACGGCAATACGTAGGCAACGGAGGGTGCTGAAAAGGATTGTATCGCTTTGACGAATACTCTTCGTGACCACGCCCACTGAACGACGAAGCGCAGAATCCCTGAGAGGCGATCGTGAAGGTCTTGTTCGAGGAGAATGCCCAAGGCACCATTCCCATGAACCGCGCCATCGTGGATCTGCTGCGCCGTCACTGTTTCAGTTGTCAACGCAGCACGGCACGGGAGTCGCCAAATGGAGAGATGGCGCTGCAGCACAGGTATCTCCAACGGTACATGACTGACGCGTCCACGCTGTCTCGATGATTTGGCGCACGCCGTCCCCTGGAGATTTCTTTTCCGCGCAGGACGGAGGAAAGGAAACTTCGAAGACCATCACTCTCTCTGTTCAGTTAGGAACATCGTTAGTATTAATATCGTCATGCGTACTTATACTGCGCACTTAGATATACTCGTAATTACGTTCCTACCTGATCGTAAATACTCCCCGCCCCAAAATCTGATTGAGCGAAAATAGGTCTCCATAAGCTGGCGCTCGGCCAGCCAACCACTTTTTGGCTTGATGCCACTGGCACTCGCAGCGTTCCCTCATTTGAGTGACGATGGTTTCCCTTGCCTGAATGGCGGTGGGGCACTTTGACGCAAAAAAGCAGCCGACGACAACCATGGCGATCTCCAAGGAACAGCACGACGAACTCTGCGTCTCGTACGCGACGCTTGTCCTCTTTGACGGCGAGGCCGAGGTCACCTCGGACGCGATCGCGGCCGTGATCAAGGCCTCGGGCAACGAAGTCGAGCCGTACTGGCCGTCGCTCTTTGCCGGTCTGCTCGGCAAGGGCAACACGATCATTGACTTGATCTCGTCGGGCGGACCGGCGGCCGCCGCGTCTGCCGGTGGCGCTGCCGCGGGTGGTGGTGCCGCCGCGGCCGCTGTTGAGGAAGAGGTCGCTGAGGAAGAGGAGGAGGCCGTACGTGTTTTTGCGATTTCAAGAGCTCGCGCGAATGGATGGAAAATGCTAATTTATTGCTGGTGCTTTTGTGGATGTTAGGACATTGGCGGTGCCACTGACATGTTCGGCGGCGGCGGCTCGGACTACTAAGCGTCATCTTCGTGTTCCCAGCTTCTCCCCATATCATTTTTTAGATCCGATGCGACGTGGTCGTGGGTGTGGGTGCGTGGCACCGTGGTGTTTGTTAAATCTCCACACGCGGCTGCAGTCGTACCGGGTCGCTCTGGCGCCACAGCAGCATGCAACATGAAGCTCACGCCCGTCAGATGAAAAGATGATAACGAAAATGGACCACGGTCGTCTGTTGTTGCCACGAGGGACCCCCCACACTGAAAAAAACGAATCCGTTCTGTGCCGTCGTCTCCCCGTCCTGGATCGAGCCAACCAACCCAGCATCGTTTCCCCCCCCTGTAGTCCCAGCCATTCATCGACTATTGCTCCTTCCTCCAGCACCGGTCCGAGATTCCCGACGCCGTGGCGCAGACACGAACAGATACAGACCGACCTACAGATCGCGACAACCACAGATCAGCAAATGACCGAGACGATGAGCTGAGGGGAGCGATAAACGAGGGAGTTTACGCACTGTATTCACAACAGGCTCCTACTACTATACGAGGTCCTGCGCTTGCTTCTGTGTCGACACGGGGTCTCACGTCGAAATGTCCAGCCGCTCGGCGCGGATAAAGATACCGTGCTCGGGCGCGCACTCAAAGTACTGCACATTTTGTACCGTGCCATTGTGCTTGCCCTTTTTCTCGACGAGCTCAATGCCAATCCACTGGCCGGGCGCAAACATTGTCGGCCCAATGTATCGAATCACGCCGGGCACGTTGCCGACATTGATAAACTTGCCAATGCCCAGTGCAATGCCATTAATCTGCACGAGATTACCATTGCCCTTGGAGTTGCGGCGCACGCGTGGCATGGCTGCACTGCTGTTATTCGACGGCTGGACGGGCTGGCTGTTGGAGCTCGCGTCGCTGCTCGCGTAGCTGCTGGCTTTGCTGAGCTTGCGGTCACCCATTCCACCACCGCCACTGCCGGCGCTCGAGCGGCCGACGCTGTGGTCCGAGATGGACGGACGCCGTGCGGCTGCTCCACGAGCCTGAGCTCCCGACGGCACGGGCTCGGCCTGTGACGAGACGGCAATGTTGTGGATGCGGAACGACTGGTCCTTGAGCAGATCGCTGATCGAGTGGAGCGATGAGCTACGCTTGCGTCTCAGCCCCGGCGGTCCAGGCAGGTCAATGCTGCTCGTGCTGTTGCACTCACTGTCGTGGCTGGGCCGAGTCGACCGCACGGGTTCTTCATAGGCCTTTGGCTTGGCGTGCCACGACGGCACGCGCGAAAGCGGCGAGTCCACAACGCCCACGGGTCTCGCTGCGACTGGCGAAGCGCGATCCTCTCGGCCCTGGTTTGACTGCTGGTTGTTGTTGATATTCCACCGAAGCGGTTCTCGTGCGTGAGGGTCGTACTTTGGCTGCAGTTGTTGCTGGACGGCTCGCCCTTGAAACACGGGCCACGAAGGCTCGGGCGCTGCGATTGAAAGCCGCTCGCCCGGCGCACTTCTCTCACGCGTCAGCGACGGGCGGATGCCACCGCCTCCTCGGCCCATATCCAACCCTCCCGGTCCACCGCCGGCTCCGCCAGACAGCATGTGGATTGGCAGCGAGCGACGGCGCGCGAGCATCTTGGCACGGTAGGCCTCCAGCGCCGGGTCTGTCTGACCCGCACGGCCCTTGACGGGGATGTGGTCCACGTCAAACAGCACAACACCCTTGCGGCTCTCCAGTACGACGGGCTCAGAACTGGCCGGCGACGCCAGCGGCGGACTGGGCCGTTCCCAGCCAAATGCCGTCAGTGTGGCTGTCGGTTTGGTCGAGATGGGTGCTGGAATGTGGAGCTTCTTCCAGCCGTCTTGCGGCGCATGGTGCATGGTCGGCGGTGCCGCTGGACGCGGTGGATTGGACGGCCCAGGGTTCGTCTCGTCGACGACGCGCCGTTCTCGCGCCAGGCGGATGGCTTCTTCCATGCGCTGAATGCGGTCATTGTACGTGAGGATCTCACTCGCACACGTGCTGGCGTCGCGGCTCAGCATGGACGCTTCGGACGCATCGGAAAATGCGATCGAGTAATTTGACGCCTGCGACATGGTGCTGTGCTGGCGGCTCACGATCGACGAGCTCATGGACGCCATGGACAAGGAAGAATCCCGTAGCGACGCCGACTCGTTCGCCGATGTTTCCCTGTGGCGACTCGTATCAATCTCCTCGGGCGATTCGTCCGAGATACCGTACCGATACAAATCCCAGAGCTGCTTGTTTTGGAGGTTCTCCTGCGACGGGTCTTCCATCGTCGACGCCGAGGCCCACGACGATGACGCCGACATCGAGAGATCGTCGTCGTGGAGCGGATTGTCGTAATCTGACGACGTGCGCGACGCGTACGACTGGCCGTCGCTATACGGGATCGCATCGGCCGTCGTGGTCGCTTCAAACCCACTGTCATGGAGCTCGTACCCGGAAAACTCGCTGGGCGGCGGTGAGTTCTCGTCGTACGCGTCCATGATCACGAGACCTTCTTCTTCGGCGGCATAGTAGTGGCGGTCAAAGTCGTATTGTGACTGAGAGCGGTGGTGGTGGTGGTGGTACAACGGCTCCTGGTCGTGGTGGTCGTCGCCATCCAACACTGACAGGCTCTGTCGTCGTGGCAAGACAAAGCGAGTCGATCGCGTGGACGACGACGACGACGACGATGCGGTCGTCGCACTGCGCGCGCGTTCCTGTGGTCGTGTCTCGTGCGGATCTTCCAGCATCTCGAACCGCTGACGCCGCATGTGGTCATGGCGTTCGAGTGCCTCGTATTCGCGTGCGCGCTGACGATCCATTTCTTTCTCGGCCTCATAGTGCTGCTGCTCGGGGGAGCGGCTTCCACGTCGCTGAGATTGAGGCTGTTCAGCGTGCTGAAGCTGAAGCTGGTACTGCTCGTAGTGGTCGTGGTGGTGCTGGTCGTACACGACCGAATCCTCATCGTCCTCTTCTTCGTCATCGTATTCGCTTTCGGGCTGATTGTGCTTGGATAGCATATGCTGCTTCGGCTCGTACGTTGGCTGCGGTGGCGGCACGATCCGCGTGGGGATAAACTCGAGCGCCATCTCAATGAGCCCGGCGTCTTCGCCGCTGAGCGGGAACCAGTGCGGTCGGAATTGCATATTGTGGGCCGCCAAGACCGCGAGCGTCGTGCCAAAGCTACCCAGAAACAATGCCGGCAACGAAATCGTCGTGTGCGCGACCACGAGAATGCCGCACACAATCTCGACCGTGAGTTCCGTCTCGATGCGGAGCGACGCGCGCGCCAATGGGATCCGGAAATGGCCATGCGCATCGTCTCGCGCATCGTCTTGGTCGCGGCGCCACCGTGGGTTGGCCATGTTGCCGCCATAGTTGCGGCGCGTCTCGTAGATTTCGCCCACGTCTTGCGTCGCGCGCGACCCGGCGTAGACGCGCAGCCGAAGGCCGTGGCGTTCGTACATGGTTTCAAAGAGCCGGCGAAATACGAGATGGCGCGCCTGGTAGACCCACACGTGGAGCGTGCCGTCGGGCAGCTCGACGTCTGCCTGGATGGTCGACTTGACATTGTTCGCCGTCTGAATCGTGGCCTGCGGAGACGGCGTGCGACGCCCCGCAGGCGCCACGTTGCGCGGGAGCATAAAGCCCGTGGTCGGCGGCACGAGCTTGTGGACACCGTGCGGGTACTTGCTCGACGGACCGAGGCTGTGGTCGAGATCGACCCGCACCTGGTTGCCCGAGCGATGGATAAACTTCATGGGACTCTGGTCTTGTTGCGCGCGTGCGGGCGTCTGCTGGAATGGACGAGCGCGGAGCGCGTCCATGGACGAGTCGTCCTGCGCGTGCCGTGGCTGATTACTGGTCGGGATCTGCCACGTCGCCATGGCCGAGTGGCCTTGCAACGACGAGCCCACGGGCAACGAGCCGCGGCGCGCGGCCAGGCGCGGCTGCGCTTGCGCTGGCACGTCCAACCTCCTCCCCGACATGATTGAATCTCGAGTGGGTGTTCACGGCGCCCGAGAAATAAGGCGCTTCGCCAACGAGACCTCTCGCGCCCAAGGAAGAAAAGAAGAGACCCGAGAGAGAGAGAGAGAGAGGGAGGGAAGATCTCGCATTCGCCATTCCGCTCGCTTCCATATTTTTTTTTCGCGGTTTTCTTCCATGGAAAGAAAGGCGAAAGACGGGGATTTTCTATTGAGTGGAGCTCCTCGACAAAAACAGAAACAGCTGACTGATTTTTGTTCCATGGAAAATGCGCGGAAGTGTATGGCGGCTGGGGCGAGATCTTATTCCAGTGGACTTTGATTGGTGGATAAAGAGTGGGGAGTTTTGTGGTTGGCTAAAATAGGAAAATCAAGTCCAGCGTGACGCTCAATGGAATGAAACGATTGTTTGAAAAAAAGGATGGCTACAGTTCTGGCTCATGGCGGCAATGCTGGAGTCCAGCCTGGACAGCAGCGCGAGGCTGCACCCGTTAGGGAACGCTAGAGCTGCAAAAGCTTGTATGGATCTGCAGCGCAGCGTTTTCGAGTTGTTTCTGATCTCATGCGAGTCCAAGGGGCGAGAAGCCTTTGTGTGTGCTCCGCTTGAGAAAATATGCATTCTTTGGATTGCCCAAATGGTGAGGAAATAAGACGAAACGTTGATTCGATGCTGGACAAGGGATTGCTTACGTGTCCAGTGAGCCAGTGCCTCCTCGAAAGAAATTCGGAGATTTCTGAGAGCGCGACAGAAAGTCATGGCCACGGTTTTTTCTTATTCGGTCCACTTGCACTCGAATTGGGAAACATCTAGCGAAATAAAATCCGAACAAGACGCGAATCTTCCTGGTCGCTGAATCTCTAACGTCACGAGCCATAGAGTCTACTAGAAGTAGGACACTTCTGTGGGTCTTATCGTGCGGGCTTGACTGGGACATCCAAGATCTCCAAGATCACCCAGAATCCGATTCACCGGTCTAACCGAATTAGATACATACATCTAGTAGTACAGGGTGTATCCATGCATGGATCTCACTCAGTGGTGACAGAATGAAGCAACCTCCCCTAAGCGACCAAAAACGACCACAGACCAAATGAGTCGATGTCGCAGATATGAATCAGTATACAGGGCCTTTACTATTCTCGATCCTCTTCAATACAAATCGTGCGGCGAACGGGGCTCGTCGCAAACTGGAAAATAGTCCGCAGCATGTCGAGGTCCAAGTGACTGATCGCCGATTCGCTTGTGGACTCATTGGCGTCGTCGCTCCCCCAGCGCTTGTGCTCTACGACACTGAGCATTGCGATTGCACATCGTGCACGAAAAGGACCATGCGCGTGGGATACGGTTGAGTCACGGGGCAGCCTGAGCTGGCGAAGCATGGATGTCGACTGCTGCTGGCTTGCTTCGTAGGAGAGAGGAGGAGCTGCCTGTGTAAGTGCAGGCGCCTTGAACCTCCAGTGCAGATACTGTAGGTGCGACGCTTGAGCGAGAAGTTTGCCAATGGACGCTTGGCTCTTCTGAAGTACGTTGGTCTCCGGAAGGGAGATCCGTAATGCATGTAGCTGATGTAGCCATTCCTTTGGCAAATCCGACACGATCACCAGGTCTTCTTGAGTCGGGATTTTGAGAGAAACCTCACACAGCTGCGGTGGGCAGGCAGCTGAGGTCCATGCCCCACTAGCCACTTCGGCTGACAGAACATTCAAGGCTGGGCACACTGAGAGGAGGCGCTGCGCCGTCGACGCCGAAATCGTTCCGAATGTACTGATGTCCAGGTAAGTGAGACTGGCACCAAGCTCTTGAATGAACGGCTCTAGCGACTCATTGATTCTTGTGGAGTGTGTGAGCGTGGGCAGCTGCAAACGTAGTCCTGTCAACTGAGAGTGTGATGGAGAATGAGAGTGGAGACTCACGATCGACGAGGAGCGGACCCATCCCAGACCATACGCGGGGACAACGACAGCGACCCACGCATTCCACATTGCTCGGTCCGACGTAGACGGCACGCCGCACACGTCGACTTCCATGATCTTGGAGCCTGTGCTCACCACCAGAGGGGTTGCGGATTCGCTAGTGTTCGTGTAGACGACACTTGTTGCCTCCAGCACACCACTGACGTACTCGTCGCTCGTCGGATCTTGTCCCGTCAGCAGCGCCAAGAGGTTATTGCCTCGCGCCATGGCCGTCAGCACACGCTGAGCCTCTGGTAACAGCGTCAGGTCGTTCAGTTCCAAATGACACCACGATGATTGCGATGCGCGTGGGTGGAAGATTGCGTACGCGATCCACGGCAACTCACGCACTTCAAATGACCGCAACTCGTTTCGCACATTGAGAGAAAGCGAGTGGACCGATGCCGCGAAAGGAAGAGCCGAGAACAGTGCCTGGAAGCACGCGTTCATCAAGCGGTCGTACTGGAAGGTCAGTGTCGTCGCTCTGGGTGGCCGGTGGTTGTTGTCTAGCTGGAGGATAGACTGCAACACGTGGGCAAAGCCGGTTGGTGTGACGTCCCCAGTGTTGGACGAGATGGCCCTAGGGCCGAAAGAAACAGAGGATGTCGTGACGGTCTGCGCGACTTCCTCGGCGTCTTTGTCGTTGTCCAACTTCGACCGCCTTGAGGTATGGTACCCACGCCACTGCGATCTTCCAGGCCTCGTTCTCGAGTAACTCACCATCCACGAGTCGTGATGAGGGCTTGGACGCTGGCTGGTCGAGCGCGTTTGTGAGGGAAGAGCACGTGGAGCCCATGGCAAAGAAGATTGGAGAATGGCAAAAAGAGTTGAAACCACTTCCAACTCACAATGAGCGTCTTTCGACAAAGGCAGAGTGAGATACAAAGGCAAAGTGAGTTACTTTTGTTCTAATAACGCTGGGTGTGATATGAGTCCTTAAAAAAGAGTATATATCACATATAGAGCCACAGCAGTGCAGGCTTGTGGTGATTCTTTCCGCATCTCAACCCGCATTCCTACAAAAGCCTATGACAACGAATCTTGAGACCCGCTGCCTGCGATCAGCAATACCTGATAAATCACTCGGAGGACGTCAAGCTCGGGCACTGCCTTAATAGCATTGGCCGAGGAGAAATAGATACTAGTAACGACCTTTCATTTGCGAGACTGAGATCTCACAGGAGAGAAAAGAACCTTTGTACGCAATAGAAGATATGGCAGTCAGTTAAGCCCGTGGCTGTTTGAAAATGTTTTGTTTTTTTTGAAAGCAGGTTCATATTCAGTTAGCGTGACAGAGGAGCTGGCCGAAAATGTTGGCCGCTGAGAAGACGTCGTTTTCCTGTACTCAGCCTCCTCCAGGTCCTTCTGAAGCTACTAGGATAGATCTACCGCACTCAGTAGTTTGCGTCATACCTATGGCATGCCTAAGTGCTTGTTTGTAGCGACGTGGTCGTCCGCGCAGGTGGGCAGTGCCGAGAACGTGGTTTGGCCGGGCGACGCGATTAATGTACTGCGTATGTACTATATGGAGTTGCAAGCCACATCGTTGAAGCTGATCCTTCCTATTCTGGATAGTCTTCACAGTATGCGGGGATAGCAAGAGCTGGTGGACAATGAGGCGTCGCATGCCGCTTGCCTCCAGCACTATGTCCTTCGTTCTCGATGAGCGTGGCAGTCTATTCGTGGTCAAACCACAACTCGCGCGGCACAGCGGTCGTTGCAAACGCAAAGATCCTCGAGAGCACGGCCTCGTCCATCCACGCCAGTAGGCGTGCAGACGGTTGAGCGTCCTCGTGCTGGGCGACACTCATCAGCGCTTGCAATGCAGCGAGGGCGTACCGTCAGCAAACGCTGCCACTCCCGACGGAAGCTTCAGACTCTGCAGTGCCACGGGCGACTGCGCACAACGCCGATCGTAGGGCGTCGTCTCGTTGAGATCAGCAATCTCGGTTGCTTCCCTTTTAGGCCACAGCCCAGTAGGTACACTGTCTGTGGTTGGAAGAGGCACTTTCCATTGTAGATATTGAAGCCGCGGTAGCTCGGTCAGCAACCGCCGCACAGTTTCGCGACTGGCGCGGAAGAGTGCGCGCTGCTTGGTCGCTGTCGTCGGCACATGAATGCGTAGGGACCGCAAGTCGTGGAGCCACGTCTGAAGCGCATGATCGCTCGGCTTGGCGAGCAGCTTCGTGTCCGAGCTTAAGCGGAGTTCGAGATGGTGGAGTCTTGTGGTGGCCAAGGTAGCCGCGATAGCGGGCGAGGGGCACAGCGTCGACCACACGGAGCCGCTGTTCATACACACGAGTGTTCTCAGCTGCGGACAGAGCGTCCCCATAATGACGAAGAGCCTCGTCGCGTGGACTTCGCTGAACGAGTCTCCTATCCGGAGGTACAGTAGGTCAGGTTCATCCCCAGCGCGGCCAGGAACTGCATGGGATCGCTGCTGAGTGAAGGTTCACCGAGATGTCTGGTCACGTGGAGTCTCGTGAGGCCGCATACGGACGGTGCGCGTGTGGTCACGCCGTGGACCGCATACGACTCCACCCAGCCCAGCCCGTACCCTTGGACAACCACGGCGATCCACTCACTCCACGCAGAGGCATTCGTAGTGGCGATTCACACGTCAACGACACACGTCGCAGGCGTGACAACCAGCAGGCTTGGTGCCGATTGCTTGGGCAGTGTCTTGATGGTAGTGCCCTCGGCAAGCGTTGAGCTGTAGTACGCAGAGCAGTCGGCCGGCGCCACGACGAGCAGTGCGAGTAGGTTATTGCCACGTGCCATGCTCTCGAACACCGCGGCCGTGCTGGCGTGCGGGTTCATGTCGAGCAGCTCGAGGTGGCGCCACGTCGAGTGGGGCGTGTCGGGATGGAACAACGCGTACGCGAGCCACGGCAGGCTGTGGGTCTCGGGCGTGAGGCCGCCACGCATGAGCGAGCGCTGCACACTGAGCTGTACCGAGCGGATCGCTGTGCAAAACGGAAGCGCCGACACCAGAGCCTCCTATGCGTGTGGGTTCGATCCGAAATGGTCCATCACGAGATGTCGTGGAGACGAACACGGAGGCAACCACACGAGAGTATTGCCCCATGAATGCGGCCGTGGCATCGACCGGCGGCGCGATCTGTACGGAACCAAACAGACTTAGTTCGTCCCGAAAAAACGACTCGAGTAGATCGGCTTGGACGGCGCTGCGAGGGGCGACCACGTCGCTCCAGCGGATCTGACGGATCGCAAAACATGGTGGGCAATTGCGCGTTGAAGCTGCCGAAGCCTCTGCAGCACCACGGTCAGGTCGCGGCATCGACGATCGATCTGGACGCACACATCTATCGGCTTCTCACGCGCGTGTGACGTGCCGGTAAACGGCGACGGTTGCGATCAGCCGCTCAAACGTCGCTCTCGTGGCGTCATCAATGTCAAGAGGGATCGCACCACGCAGCATGAGCAGGCGGTTCATGACCGCGTCGCGACGCGTTGTAGGGCGATCCATAGAGCACGCGTCCACCATGATCCGAGGGAAGACGGCGTTGTGTCGCGGGAAAAAGCGCACCGCGTCCGTCACATTGGCCGTGTCCGTGCCGTCCAATGGCCCACACAGAATCCCGTCCGTGGGGTCGTTTCGCGTCGACAGGTAGCTCAGTACTCGCCGCCAAAATACGGGGTTTTCGTGCACACCAAAGCCGCGGCAACTGGCCAGTGTCTGCCACGTCATCGCCACCAAGCGTGCGGCAGCGGCGCAATGCGTCGTGCGCACTGCGCCGCGCAAGTAGATCCACGCGTACTGGTCGACGATGCCGTCCACGGGACCATCGTTCGGGTCACAGACAAGGACGACATCCACGTTGTCGAGGTGTGGCGACAACCACGCTGTCGCGACGGCCCAGGCATCGGCGTCGCTTAGCGCTACACTGCGGCGACCGCGATGGCGCGATGGGAGAAGTGACGGAGGCGTATCTACCGGTATCGACGAAGCAGTCGTCCCCGTGGCGTTCGCTCTCTGCGTCGACACTCCGCGTGTGGGAAAAGCTGCGCTTGCCGTGTGACTTGTTATGGCGTTGACTTTGACTGGTACCAGTATTGATACCGTCCAGAAGATTTGGCGGTTCGCGTCGAGGCAAGCGTGGTGTGGTGTGTGTTCACGACGACCTTGACAAATGGACTGGGATGCATTGCCTTTCTCAGCTGGGCTGGAGACGAAGAGCGACCATGCGGAATGATTGTCTGAAAGGAATGTATGCGTGAACCCCCAATAGAATTCATGAGTCATTCGGTCAGTCAAAGGAATGTATGCGTGCACATGAATGAAAGCGTCTATCGCGGGAGCCGTGGATACGACCGCAACAAGGCAAGGCAAGAAGCAGAGACGCACAAGGATGCTGCGTTTGCTCAACTGTATTTCCATCGGACCGACTGAAGGTCTAATGGCCATTGTTGTTCGGAACAGCATTCGGTGATGCACGGTGTGCTGGGTCCGAAGGACTAGGCCAGGATCAGGATAGTTGCCGCCATTGTAGCGAACAAACCAGCAGCGAGAGTCGTGGTCACAGCCGCCAAAGCACCAGACTTCGGGCTTGGCGATGGGCTAGTGCCGTTGGTCGACGCGCTGGGCGTAGTCGCAGTGCTACCGGTACCCACCGCACTGGGCTTGACTGCCAACACTTTCATCGTGTCCTTGACACACGTCTTGCGGTCCACTTCACTGGCCAAGAAATTCACGGTCGTCGCATTCGTCGAGCAGTTGCCGCCTTCGTACTGCATCCACTTGACTGAGAGATCACTGGTACCAAGAGTCACTTGGTAGCTCATGTTACCCGCGCGACTCGGGAAGCACTTGCCACTCGCGACGACCGCGACGGCCTTGCTAAAGTCGCCCGTGCAGCCAGTCCCCGCATAGGTCTCGACAATCACATAGGGTTTGCCCTTGAGGTGCTTCTCCGTGTCCGTGAGGTGGTCGTCCGCACAGGTGGGCAATGCCGAGAACATGGTTACGCTGGGTGCTGTGAGCGCGGCACAGTCGCCTGTTTCACATTTGTTGGTTGTATCGGGTGTGTACTCTCGGAGCTGGATCGAGCCGCCGCACTTGAGCTCGTCAAAGATACAGACAGCGTTGTACTTGGCAGCGAACGTCGTGGGCAAGGTCAAGGCCAGAGCAATCGTGGTGAAGGCGGTGATAGCAGAGGTCTTCATGATGGTCGAGGTGAGGAGGAGGAGGGAGGTTTGGTGGTGGTGAGCTGGTGGTGGAGAATTGAGGAATGAGACTTCTCTTACCGGGACTTGAATTATCCACTGGCTGCCGGTCTCAGCTGAAGAAACGCCATGAGAACGTGCGGAGTGAGGGTTAGCGGGCTGCGCATCTAGTGCCGTTCATTTCGCGAATGGCCATGTCTCCGCTTGCACTGAACTCAACATGGCAGATCAGTCGAACGCAACATGGGTGCATTCTGGATCGGGGCATTGGGTACACTGGATCAGTGTGGTTCAATGTAGACTCTTCCCCCATACCTTGCTCCCACCGTGTGTTTTAAAAAGCCAGTGGGTTATTTGCGACAACCCATGGAACGAATCTATTCGTGAGATCAATCCCTTGTTTCACTTCGACCTGTTGAGGACACAACGCCTCACTGCTGACCACATCCACATGACGACGACCAGCTTCACGATCGGATCAACTCCTCACAGTCAGTAGACACACGCTGGCCCGCAATTGAGCAGATACTTGTTATCGAACAGAGAGCAGTGCACCCACTGGCTTGCATCCAAATTGCACCGATGTCGCGCTTGACTGAGGTACCAGCGACATGAGCATCTGTAAAATACCGGTAAGTGAGCGACATTCGGTTCAAGTTGAACCCCAAAAAATATCGCTAACTTACCGGTATTTTGTAAAAAAAATTGAACCGTTCAACCCCTAATCTATGCACACGTGCTCTGAGATGGACGGTCTCCGTAATACTAAGTAGTATGGGCTAGTAGATTGAGCGCCTTGCCGCCACCGCGTGTAAAGCAAAGAGGCCAGTGGTGGAACGACACATCTTGAACATTTCGACCATGCATATCATCCACACAGTTTGAGGACACGCCCCCGCCGCTAAAAGGGTGTCGTCTTCGGTGACGACAACAAGAAAGGAAGGCGTTTTCTATCTTGGAGCTGATTCGGTTTCCAAAGCGAATCAGTCGCCCGATGGGATTCGTTAATCGTACCTGCAAAACGCCATGATTGGGTGTGACATGTGTACTATGTACCCAACGGTCAGTGTCCATGATGCACCCATATTGCGCTGGACTACCGTGGTGTGCGTCCAGACGAAACGCGACATGATGGTTTATGTGCAAGCCCAGCATGGCACTGGGTCAAGATCCAGTCCTTGAAACCGACAGTCGCAGGGCCAACTCAAGCGCAGAGAGGGGCTCCATTATGATGCCCAACCAGACATAACCCCGAATGAGCAAGTCTCATTCCTCAATTCTCCACCACCAGCTCACCACCACCAAACCTCCCTCCTCCCCCTCACCTCGACCACCATGAAGACCTCTGCTATCACCGCCTTCACCACGATTGCTCTGGCATTGACCTTGCCCACGACGTTCGCTGCCAAGTACAACGCTGTCTGTATCTTTGACGAGCTCAAGTGCGGCGGCTCGATCCAGCTGCGAGAGTACACACCCGATACAACCAACAAATGTGAAACGGGCGACTGTGCCGCGCTCACAGCACCCAGCGTAACCATGTTCTCGGCATTGCCCACCTGTGCGGACGA
>JAADVC010000622.1:0-17841 GCA_023334575.1 Pythium volutum
GAGCTACAAGCATAAACTTCGTAAAAATTGCGTGATATCGAGCAATATTAGACCTCTACAGTGTATTTACTAATAAGTACGAATATCATATATTGATATTTGTATGGGTGGATTCATAAGATGATACCCTATTTGTTTTCATGCAGGGTTAGGGTGGACAGTCTGCAAACGGGGATACTCTAAATTCATTTTCTCGCCAGCTGTTGCGAACTGGAGTGAGATGATTAGAGATTCGGATTCAGCGTGGAAAGACCTTTCCAGTGGTTTTTTCTCATCGCTGATTGGATAAGTGGGTGAGATAATTGGATTTCGGTCCAAAAAATACGAGAAATACGGCCTAAACAGTTTCGTGGAAAGTTGGGACGAATATGAGACCATTTAAAAATGGTCTCATATTCGTCCCAACATGTTTTCCACAGGAAGCGTCTCTAATTGCTCCTAGAAGCTGATTTTGGGCGAGAATCAATTCCAATTGGCAAATTGGGACAGATTAGGAAGGTAAATAAAAAACAATTGAGGACAAATTGGGGACTCCCTTTGGACGATTGGACAACAAAGCATCAGATTCAGTTAATATGATCAGGTACACCCGAAATCTGAGCCCCATTTCTGCAAATCGAATCTGGCGGGGAAACCTTTGGCAATGGGCGACGGCGGCCGCGCATGAAGCGATCGCGGTCGGCTCTCGCGCGCCATCGCCAGCGCAAGCTGAAGGAGTCGACGCTACATGTATCGGATGTGTCGGATGTTAGCGTAGTCGCGGAGATCGCCGGCGCCGCGTCGATCGCGGGCGATGCCTTGGTCGCCGACGAGGAAGCGGCCGTCCACCAGGCGATGCGTGTGCTGCGCAACGTCAAAAACAGCGTATACCACCGCGCGATGGCCGCGCGTTCACTGGGGTTGCTCATGCTGCAATCGCCAGCGCTTGTGGCACGGTTCGGTCTTGAGCGTGAGGACCTGCTCGACGCGCTGCTGCAGCTCGTCAACTGCTGTCGCCGCGTCGACACGCACTCCACCGACACGCGGCGCGTACATGTCAACTGTTGTCTCGTGATATCGATGCTCATGCGCGCCGCACAGTCGCCGCAACGGCTCCAACTTGTGGTTGCACTGGACTCGGAGCTGCTCGCAATGCCGCTGCGGCCGACGGAGCAGAGCAGCGCGTTTCTCCTGCTGACTGTGAGCGGGCGACCCGAGACCTCCGCTAGCGATCATCTCCAATCCAATATCCCCGTTGTGCTGCCCAAGAGGGATCGGGTGCCGCTCCAGGCGATTCGATCCCTCGCGATTCCCCGACCATTGCGCACTGCGTGCGAGCCGGTGTCACTGCAGCGTGGCCACCGTGATGGCCTGCCCGTCTCAACGAAGGGCGTGACGCCCATCCGAAAGTCCGACGAATCTCCACCCTTCCCATCACACACGGGTCTCTCTCGCGAGGAAGATCTAGCTCTTGCACCAGTCATCGAGCGGCGTCAAACGCCCCAACGCCAGTTCAAGATGGACCGTTTCCGCGTGGTCACACCGGCGCTCGTGCCGTCGGCCTCGGCATCACCCAGTGCGTTCCTTCTACGAAAGCCATTGCCCGTGATTCCACCGTCGCGGCATCAGATGCGCAGCGACCACGAGTTGTCCCTATCGTCGACAGGCAACACCAACCAGCGCGAGAATTCGCCTCGTGCTGTCCAGTCCGACCCACAGTCCTCTCCTCTGCTGTCGCCGCCACCGCCGTCATCGGCATCGACTCTGCTCCATCCCCATCACATGGTCGAGATCCTGCGGTCGGGACGCATGCCCGTCGCGTCCGCCGGCTACTTCCATTCGCACTTGCGTGACGGCGACGCATCGGTGACGCGGCGCGCCGCTACACCCAGTCGGCTCCCCGTTGTTGAGTGGGGCGAGTGGAGGCAGCGAGATCGGAGCGGTGGTGAAGACGGTGTCGAGACTGAACGACTTGAAGAGCCGGTGAGTTTCGCGCCATCGTCTAAGCCGCTGCCACCCAAATCGGAGGCCGCATCGCTCCCTACCGAAGACATCCACACACCCGAGTACAAGCGTGCGCGACTTCGCGACATTCTATCGTCGCCCATTGAGCCGTTCTCGCGCAACACGGCGCAACTGCTCGCGCTCGACAATCGAGACAGCACGACCACGATGCGTGCACTGGACGAAGAGCTCCGCGATCTTCGGGACGGTGAGGCCCGCACGCGACAGCGGATGCGTTCGCTAATTGAACGGGAACGCGACAAGCTGCCGCTGAAATTTCTATTCCAGCTTCCGGGTGGCGCTGCGTACTGTCGTGACCGCATGCGCCGCGCCATGCTGCTATGGGTCATGGAGTTTGAAGCCAACCAAAAGCGCATGGCGCTGCTTCAGTGGAAAGCTGTCGTCGAGCAGTGGCGCTTTCGGCAGCGCGGCGCGGCGTACCATCGCCTGGCGATCGAGAAGCGACTCAAGGTCGCAATCGAATATGTGCTGCACGGCTTCCAGCAGCAAGCACTTCGAAAATGGGTCGACACTGTGCAGCTCGCGATTTGGAGAGACCGGGATACAGCTGTGCGGACCATTCAGCGTCAAGTGCGTCGGCGCTTTGGGCTGCTTCGTTTTCTAGCGTGGCATGACGCGTACCCCGTCGGTGGACCGTTTCTGCGAGACGTCTACCTCAGTCCGACTCGAGATCTGTACTTTCGGACCCCCATGCGTGTCCGGGACGAGCGACGTCGCCTATGGTTTGCCGCCGAGTTCGTGCAGGGCATCTACCGCAAGCGACGCTTCCGCAAATTCCTACAGCGATATCGAGTTGCTGCCACCAAGATCCAGGCACGAGCGCGCATGCGTATCCAGCGAACACGGTATCGGCTCGTAAGGCGTCACATCATTCGCTTCCAGGCCGATGTACGCATGCACCACCACTATCGTGCGTACCAATCGTTGCGCCGCGCGGCCGTGCTTGTGCAGATCAATTTTCGGACCTTGCGAATCAAGCTGATGCGTAAGCTGGTGGTCCAGGCGCAGCGACGTGACGTCGAGTGGCGGCTTACGGCGGCGCTACGCCTGCAGCGCGTCGTGCGGGGGTTTCTGGGTCGTTGTGACGCAAGGCGACGCCGTCGCGAACGTGATGAGCGGTTCCACGCGGCACTGGTCGTGCAGCGCGCGTGGTATCGCCGCAACAACGAATGGTCGACGTTTCTACTGCTGGGCTGCTTGCGCGAGAAAGAGATGGAGGAGACCCAGTTTGACCGAAATGTACTCGCGTTCAAGCGTCGCTACAAGGCCAAACAGATCCAGCACGCGTGGCTAAGGCACCGCCATAGCAAGCGATCCGACGCCGCTGCGTTTGTGCAGCGCAACGTGCGTCGGTGGATCGCCACGCAGGTGGTCGAGCGCATGCGCCTCGAGCTTCTAGCCCATCGTCGCATCAAGTGGTTTTTCCGCTTTCACCACGCGCACCGCATCTTGACCGCAACGAAACTCCAGTTCTGGTGGCTCGGCCTGGTACCAAAGCGACTCACGGCTCACTTGCATGAGCGACGGCGCACGCGGGAAGCTCAATCGCAGCGAGAGAAGTATCGTTGCGACGAGCAAGCAGCGACACGAATCCAGAGTGTTGCTCGCGGGAGACGCGATCGTAATCTTGCTCGAAAGGAGCGAGCCGCACGTGTGATTCAGAAGGCCGCGCGTGAGTTTCTCATCTGGCGCCGCGTCAAGCGAGAAATCCGCCGCGTCAAAGCCCAACTCGCCGTGGCGCAAACACAGAAATGGATCCAAATCGCCTTCGAACTCGTTTTCACAGTCAAGATGGCACGACTCAACGCTGCAGCGACCCACGTCCAGCGGTTCACACGCGGATTCTTGTGGCGCATTCGTCTCGTGCGGCTTTTGGTCGAGACCGAGCTGCGCGACCGCATGGCGACCCGTATCCAGTCACGATGGAAGCAGAATGCGCAGTCTCGACTCGCCAAGCGTGTGGTTTCTGCGCAGCGTCGACGCCGTGAGAACCCGTTTCGTCATATCGACTCCATCGCTTGCGTGCTGCGAGACGTGCGCAGTCGCGCAACTGAGCTCCTTGATCCTGAAGACGAGCTCCAAGGTCTCCATGTCGCGGCGTGGCTTCGGCGGCTTGGACTGAACGAAGAGCTCTATTACCCACAGTTTCAGAAGCTTTCGGCTAGTATCGATGGTGGTGGCGGAGATCCGCTCTCGCAGCTACGTGCGTGTGGAGGGCTAGACGACTGTCTTAGTATGCTTGAGCGGATCGGAGTGGTCGACGACGACGATGCGCAGCGCATGGCCACCAGTTTGTTTGCGACACAAACGTTGCGTGATGTGCGAAAGAAGAGATCCCGGTTGGAGACGCTTGGTCGTGCGCAGCGAGACGAGGAAAAGCGCGTTGCGTTTGCACAGCAGCAATTGGACCACGCGCAGCACGTCAAGCATGAAGCGGAAGAATCACTGGAGGACGTGCTGAACGAGGCTACGGACTTCAGACATCCGCCCAAGGAACTACGGGTGAAGCGAGAAAAGCTCACGGTCCAATTGGAAAACGCCCAATTGACTCTGGTGGCTGCCAAGCAGAAACACAGTGCAATCGAGACGCGGGTCGCGCAACGCAAGCGAGAAGTGGTAAGGTTGCGACACGAGCTGAGCGAGTGCGAAAGGGACGAAGTGTCGGCAGTGTACAGTCTTGATAATTTTCGTCTTGTCCGGTCGTTGAGCGTTGCGCGGGAATTGTTTCTCCGCAAATTTCCAGGGCTTGAGGCCCGCGCATTGGCGTTTGTTGGCGCGTTAGAGGAAGGTCAAGTCTCGACGTGGCAGCTGCTCGCGTTCTTTCAGTCAAACGGCACGATTGCCCAGGTCAAGATGGCGATGCCTCGGCTCACTTATTTCAAATATGCGACCGACGTGAAGAAGCACGACCATGCGAGATTCCAGGCGTGCTCGGATCTACTCCAGTATGGGTTTGAAAGACTGGGCGAGCTGTTGACTGTGCCCGTGGACCAAGTAGTGCTGGGCGTCTCCCACTCTGGAAGTGGGACCTACGCGTCCCTGCCGGCGATGGTAGTGCAAACGATCCATGACGCCCAGCGCTGTCGCCAGCCCAGTGAACGTGCCGTCTTATGGACGCAGCGGGCCATCGCGATCGCCCACATGGACGCCGTGGCGACGCACGTGCAGTCTCAGTGGCGCCGCCGCGGCGCGACCCGTGTGATGCAGATGCTGCGGGCCACTCGCCTGAAAAAGCAACTGCGGGATGACTACTTGAATGAGGTCCGATCTGATTACGTGACGCCGATCTGGCGAGACGAACGCGACCAAGAAAATCGCGAGTACGAGGAGTGGCTGCGTGACGAGGCGCGCGCGGCGAGAGAAGATGCACTCGAGGCGGTTGTACGATTTCCATGGCGAGAAGAATGGGACGACGATGCTCAAACCTGGGTGGTCTATCGTGTCCATACATATGGAGCTGATGGTGGAGAGGACTATTACGAGTATGCGAGCGAGCGACCCGTGTATTTGGTGGAGGAAGAAGACGCCGTGATTCAGATTCAGTCGCTGGTGCGGCGGTTCCTCGCACGCGTGCAACTCCATGACCGTCGCAGGCAGCAGCGACGCGCAGAAATGAAACATCAGATGGAGCGTCAGTGGTTGCTCAAGGCCGCAGAGCGAGCACAGACGCTGACGGTAAGGCTCCATGTTGCAGTCACAGCTGACGCGCGTGTTTCGCTTTGGCTCGGCCATCGCCACCACCAGCAAAAGCAGAAGGAAAAGTTAAAGGACATGACGACTACCAAGACTGTCACGACGACAGGGAGCTCACCGTCTAATAGAAGACGCCGCAAAAATGCCGTGGGCAAGGAAGAGGATGAGAAGCGCACCGTCCATAATGCTGAGACCGTCGCGGCGCTTGACGCACAGCTCGCAAGCGCCGCTGTCTTGCAACCGTGTGAGGCGACGTACAATCGCAGTGTTCGCGTTGACCACCGTCGCCATCTTTTGTTTCCAGCGACGGCACGTCTGCCGAATGCCCACGCGCAGGCGACGCTCGACTTTCTCCAGGCGACGCAGATGCTCCAGCGATCGCTATCTCTCACGACTCACACAAAAACATCCATGGTGTTCACGTGCGTCGCACTACCGTTTGGCTGGCGAGAGATCTCCTCCTCCTATTCTGACCAGCGCACCTACTATCACCACGCGGCCACTCAGGCGACGTCGTGGGAGCGCCCACAGTACGACTTTGAGGCTGAATTCGCCGCCATCAAGGTGCAGAGTCTCGCGCGCGTCGCACTCGCGTACGCTGCCCGAGAGAGGGAAATCAATGAGATTTCACTTGTGGCGACGATCCAGACGACGCTCCAGCGTGCTGCCCGCATTGGCTGGATCGGCTTTGGCCTCGAAGGCATGAACGCTAGTGGGTTGCTGAGTCGACTGGGCCTGACCAAGTACGCAGCAGTAGTGAATAGGAAGTTGGCGTCGCTGACGGCGGACGAGCTGCTGCGGCTATCGGCATCCACGATGCGAATGAAGCTGGGCATGACCAGCGACGAGATCGCCACCCTCCATACGCACGCACCGCCTCGCCTTCCCCATACCAAACGCACGTTCCCACTAAGTACGGATTGCCGGCTCGCGCTCGTGCCGACCGTGAAGCACGCTTTCAATGTGTTGCCGTCTGAGCGTGTCGTCCACCAGCTCGTCGCGCAGAGTCTCCCCAACCAGCAGGGCCGCGTCATTGGACTAGTACGCGCTGTCACACAGTCGTCGACGCCCATCTCGTACCGGCAACTGGAAATGCATTTACGATTCTACGCAGGACGGCCTGACGACGCCGTGGCCCACATTGGCGAGATCGCGTCGCTCGCATGTGCAACGCAAGCCTTTCAAGAGACGCAAATATTGGAGCTGCTGTTGCGTGGACTGGAGCGGTGTGTCGTGTTTGCAGCAAATTTGAAGCTGCGCGGGCTCCACGAAGAGCTCACGGTCGTAGTGCGCGTCGCGGCGGCGCTGCTGCTAGGACAGAGAGAAACCCAGCGAGAAGGCGGCGACCAGACTGACCAGCTGGAAGAAGAAGGATCACTAGACGAGACGACAGTGCTGCTCAAGGCCCACGTGCTGGCGTCACCGGCGACACCGCTCGCTCGCTCTACAAGCGCAACCAATGCGGAGTCTCTCACATCCATGGCGAACGCGACACGGCGTCGCTGTGTGGAGCAGCCCGTCAAGGGCCTGTGGGAACACAACACACCGCCCCCGTCTCCATTGTCGGCCGCACAGGTGGCGTTGTTTGTACGCGACCAAGGCCTCGAGCGCGTGCTGCACTGGTGGCGCAGCGCCGCAATCGCGCAGGCAACGTTCCGCATGCACTGTGTCCGCACGTGGTACCGTGCGGTCCTTTTCCACCGCCACACGAGCGCGACCATTGTCCAAAGTGCGTGGCGCGTGTGTGAAGCCCGAGAGCAGCGGCGGCTGCTCGAATCGCAGCAGCGCGCGCCGTACGAGCAGCAGTACGACAAGCTCACCCAGACGTTCTTCTTTGTATATACGCCGACACGAGAGAAGCTGATGGACGAGCCACGCGATGTGCAGGGTGCGATGCTGCCGTTTCGTCCCATGGTGCAAGACCGCGTGACCGCGCGATGGATACTGGCGTGGCCGCATCTCCAGACCAAGCACTGGAAATCCAAGCACACAAAGGGTGAGGAAGATGACGATGACGACGACTGGACGCGGGACGCGCCGCGCTGCGGACTGTGCCACGTCGAGCGCGCCGTGCGACGCTGCCTCGAATGCGTCGCCGTGTCTGGCGATTACGTGGACACTTGTCTCGCGTGCTTTTACGACCGCCATCCTCCAACAAGTGAGATCGCGTGGCATTCCTTCACGCCACTGTACGCATTGGACAAGCACAAGACACGAGCGTTCCACTGCGTCGAGTGCAAGCGCTTGTCGACCATGCGGTGCCTGGCGTGCCGCGAACACTATTGCGAGCGGTGCTTTACGCGAGTGCATCGCCGAGGTCACACGCGCGCGCGCCACACGTGCGAACACTATGGCGCCGGCGCCGTGGTCTGCGTCGAGTGCGAGGCCCACGTCGCCTTCCACAAGTGTCTTGTCTGCCTCGACGCGCTGTGCGAGTCGTGCATGGCACGCACCCACGCACGCGGCGCCAAGCACGACCACGCGCGGGAGCTGCTGCGGCAACCACTCGACGTCGACAGCGGCCACGTCTACTGCGAGCACTGCGCCGCACGCCGCGGCGACGCGACCTGTGTCTTCTGTGCGCGCGCGCTGTGCCACGTGTGTCTCGCGGATCCGACCAAGCACGCGGCCGCTGCCTGTCCCGAGACGCTGCGGCAGCTCAAGACGCGCGAGCTGCTGGGCGATCGATTTTGCGTCGAGTGCGGCAAACCGGCCGACCGCCAGTGTGAAAAGTGCGGCGACAAGTACTGCAGCGTCAAGTGGATGGGCAACCCTGGGTGCTTTGAGCGGTTCCATTACAAGGGCAAGCGCGCCGACCACACGTGCGTGGCGTTGGCGGTGGATGCGTCCATTACGCCGTCAGCAGAACTGCCGCACGAGATTCTTGCACTGGAAGAGCAAGTCAAACAGAAGAGGCGGCGCGATGCGGAAGCCGCCGAACACGAGGCACGCGCAATGGCGACGGCGCTGGCTGAGGCGGCGGCCGCAGTCGCAGAAGCCGAAGCTGAGGCGAGACGAGGGAATGCGACTAGAGGGGCAAGACGGCGTGTCAAGCGTGGCGGTGGTGCCGCGGGGGCGAGCAAGCGCAAGCTGCTGGGCTCGGCGACCGCACGGCTCGTGTGTGGCGTGGACGGCTGCGGACGCGCGACGCTGAGTGCGGCTGTGCCATTCTGTGGTGTCCACTTGACGTCGCAGCACGCGTTGGAGATCACGAAAGCCGACCCGCTCGAGGCCGCCAAGCTGCTCGCGCTCGTGGAGAAACACGGCGGCACACTGCCGACGGTGCGAGCCAGCGGTGCTGATGGTAGTTGGAAGTTGCCGTGGCGTGAGCCAAAGAAAGTGGCGGCTCCGTCAAACGAGTCTACGAAAGCAATGGAAGCAAATGCTATGAAAGCCCCGGCAGAGACCAAAGATCTAAAAGCAGGGGAGACGACTGCATCTGCAAAAAAGAAGACAAGTCACAAGAATATAGACGAGGCGGACTAGAGAGGTGCTTATAGAACGAACGCATTGTGAAGAATGGTTTTTGGGATTATGATGATAAATGGGCGTGTAGTAGCTTAGTGTCCACGCCACGACGGCATTCTCTCTGTCTCTCTCGTGTGTCTTGGTAAATGAAATCTCACTGCTCCGCCTTGACAGCCGTCTCGTCCTCCGCATCGCCCTCCTTTTCTTCTTCCTCCATCTTGACGCCGTCTGCCACTTCATCGTGCTTGACGGCACCGGCGTCGTCGTCGCCTTCCTCCTTCATCTTCTCCTCCTCCGCCGCCGCGTCGTCGTCGTCCTCGGACCCTTCAAGCAGCAGCGCCCGCGCATCCTCACTCACGTGAACGCGGTCGACCTGGGCGCCCTCGGGCGACGCCACGTACGCGCGCATCAATCGACGCAGCTCCGGCTCGTCCTGGAGCACACTTGCGAGCCGCTCGAGCGGGAACCGAGCCGTATCCAATAGCACGGGGAACGAAGCGGGCTGCACGAGCGCCGCGCACTTGACAAAGCCCTTCCACAGCGCGTCGCTGTCGTCCGCGGCGCCCAATTCCCACACGCGCCGCTCCACGAGTCCACGCAGCAGCTGCGCAGCGTCGTGCTGCAGCGACGGGAACGCCGTGACGCTCAAGATGAGCGTCCGCAATGCGAGCTTGGGGATAATCTCTTCCACAAGCAGCACACGGCAAATGTGGAGCAGCACCTCGGCCGGGAACGCGTGGCGGTGCTCGAGACAAAAGTTGATGCCGAGAATCACCTTCTTTTGCATGGTCGGGTCCGCCTTGAGGTCGACGTGGTGGAGCGCGAGCAGCACGTCAATGGGCGTGAGTACTTGGTGCGGCGGCAGCGCCTCAAAGACGCGCGTCAGCGCGACGCTCCAGCGCGTGGCCGGGAGCGACAGCAACGGGGGCAGCAGCGGCGCAAACGCCTCGCTCGGGATGCTCGCGACGATCGGGATCACGACCGAGATGGCGTCCGCGACGTGTGCGTGCGCGCGCCACAGCGCCAGCACCTGCGCGACCAGCTCGGCGGTGGCAGCGTCGTCGCTGCTGCGACTGGTCGAGCTCGACGACGAGCTGCGCGCCGCGAGCACGTGCACGACGTGGCAGACCAGCGGCAGCGACGACGCGTCCAAGCCGTGCAGCTGCGCGACCACGGCGGTCGAGCCGCTGCTGCGGCGCTTGAGGTGCTTGATGAGCTTTTCGATCGCGTGGAACACGACCTGGCGTACGAGCTCACTCGCGCGGGCGTAGGTCGTGACAATGTGACCCAGCAGTGCCGGCTTTTTGGCGCATAGTCCCAAGAGCAATTCCAAACGCCGAAGCACTTCGAGATCCGAGTCGAGCGCGCTGTCGAGGTGGGACGACGACGCGTCGAGCGCATCGGCGAATTGCTGCAGCTCACTGGTGTGGTCGCGGTCCTGCGCTTCGATCTGCGCGAGCCGCGCGCGCAGCCACGCCGACCGCTGCGCGACATGGACGCCGTCGGTGCTGCCGGTCTCTTCTAAATCCATGGAGACGTCGTCGCTCGGCGCTTGCGGTTGCGGACGTGTCTCGGTTTCGCTCTCCTCCATCACAGCGTCTCCGCTGCCAT
Source organism: Pythium volutum (assembly GCA_023334575.1). NCBI lineage: Eukaryota > Oomycota > Peronosporomycetes > Pythiales > Pythiaceae > Pythium > Pythium volutum. The sequence goes on from JAADVC010000622.1 coordinate 10,777, forward strand.
CGTCGCCCGCTGCCTCTGTCTCTGTCTCTGTCTCTGCTGGCGGCTCTTGCTCTCCCCCTGATGCCTCTTCCTTTTCTTCCAGCGAGGCCACGAGCCGGATCGCGTACTGTTCAATCGGCGCCTTGAGAGCGTCCATGAGATAGAGCTGGTTGGCGACACACTGCGTGGCCTTGACGCGGCACGTCTCGTCGCTGTCGCAACTGGAGAGCAGCAGCACCTGCAGCGCCGGTCGCTCACACGACTTGCGGTCCCGCACGAGGTCGCGCAGCACCGTGATGCCCAGCACGGCGCCGCCGTTGCCTTTGTGGGCGTCACTAAACAGCATCGTGACGACGCGAAACACTTCGACCGTCACGCGGGGCAGCGCCGCGACGACACTGCCAAAAAGCTTTTTGCCACTGGACGTACTCAGATCGAGACCGCCGCCCACGAGCGCGCGCAGGAAATAGTCAATGGCCTTGCGGTAGATGCCGTCGCCCGTGCGTGGCGGTCCGTCCACGGTCGTCGTCTCGTCCTTGTCGGACTGGACCATCTCGGTTGTCACGCGTACGTACTCGTGGTGCAGTAACGCGGTCGCGAGCGACGCGCGGCGCTCAACGTCCTCTAGCACGAAATCCAGCATGGTCTGGTACACGGGTGGCAGCGCAGTGTCGGCGTCTTTCGCGGTCGGATGGATCGTCTCGTTGCGGTCGTTCGTGAGCAAGAACCACGGACTCGACGCGAGCCGACAGAGCAGATTCTCGCGCAGCGCGTCGTCGCCGCGAATGGAAACGCCGTACTCGTTCTCGAGGATCCGCGCCAGCGCGGCCGACGCCATGTCGCGGCACCACACGGTCGATCCCGGCTTGAGAAAGACTTGGACCGAGTTGTCTTCGGCGAGCGACACGAGCGGCTCTTCGACAGTCGTTGAGTTTTTCGAGATCCAGTCGCTCACTTCTTCGACCGTCTCGTCATCAAATATGGAGAGTAGCGACGGCTGCTGCTGCTTCGTATCGTGGCGTCGACGCGGATCGCGGCTGCGGCGAATGCTGCTCTCCAGCGCGAGCACAGACGACGGCGTCGCGAGCTTGGCGAGCAGCGCGGCCGTGCGCGTCTTGAGTTCACTGGGCGGCAGACGCAGTGTGAGATTGGGTGGTGGCGGAGACGGCAGCTCGGCGTTGAAGGCGTCCAGCACGAGATGGAGCACGGCCGCCGACGGCATGTTGACCAGTGTGTCGGGGGTCACGCGTTCTCCCGTTGCGGTCGTCACACCGCCACTTCCACTTCCGCGGACGCGCTTGGCGTGGTCTTGCTGCTCGACCGACTCGGAGATTTGCTCGGCCGTGCGCTTGCCTATGCGCGCGCGTCGCAGCGTCGCCTCGGACGGCGCCGACACGTACTTGCGGCGCGGGTCCTTGCTTTTGCTTATGGCTCGGAACGCGCGTTCGCCGTCGTGGAGCGCGATCACACACTCGGTGACTTCTTCAGCGAGTTCTTGGGCCGCCGGGTGGCTCAGCAATTTGACCAAATTGGACTTGAGCGTGGCCTGCACGGTGCGGTCCGACGTCGCCATGTCGGCGGGCGTGTGGCACGCGAGCAGCGCCGGCAGCACGACGCCCATGAGCTGCGGACGCACAGCCGCGAGGAGCGACAACGAGTTGATGGCGACGCACAGCTCTCGACGCGCGAGCGGCATCGTCGTCGCCAGCACGCGCTCGAGCAGCCGCCGCAACAACGTGTCGCCGTGGGCGACCAACTGCTCGCGCACAAACACGGCATGGCCCGTCGCAGACACGAGGTCTACGCAGACGGCGTCGGGCTGCACGTTCGAGCGCGCCGGGTCGCGGTAGACCGTGGCGTCTTTTGCGTCCGTGAGCAGCAGCACGGCGCGCTCGAGTAGCTTCCACGCGCGCAGAAACACAGTGCCGCTGCGGTTGTTGTTCTCGTCGCTGAGCGACGCCAGCGGCGCCGTGGCCACGAGGTCAGCGGCGTGGTCGAGAGCTGTCGCGACGTGCTGCCAGAGCTGCGCGAGGTTATCAGGGGGCGCTGCAGTCGCGGCGACGACGCACTGGAAGGCATCAAGCAGCGAGGCCGTCGCGAGGTCAAGTGCGCGCACGACGTTCTTCTCACTCGAAAAGCTGAGCAGCAGCACGGTCGCGACGCCCTCGAATAGGTCGCCAAAGAAGATGGCGCTGCGGCGCGACGCCTCGCTGAGCAGCTGCAGCACGGCGGCCACGAGCGGCGCATTCTGCTGGTGGAGAAGCGTCGCGAGGAAAGGCCGCGCGGCGTGGAGCAGCCGCGCATCGGGCGACGGATCACGGTTCAGCGCGATCTCCTGGGCGCGCGTGAGCAGCTCTAGCTGCGCAGCATTGCCCGCGGTCGTGGGGATTTGCTGCAGGAGCTGCGCGACGTCGCACTCGAGCCGCGCGAGTTGCGGGTCCGCCATGTCCAGAGTCGGGGTTGCTATGACTGTGAGGAGCTACGGTTCCATCTTACGGTATTGTTGGGTGAAAATACGGTATGTTTAGAGTGTACGGTACATGCTGCGTAAAGTACACCTCAATACCGGTACGATACCGGTTGGTGTTGGGCATTTGAAGCCCCCAGCAATCAAACGCCCCGAGGAAGCAGATCTCGTCACTCACGAAGCGCGCCGGCAGATCTTCCTCGAACCATGGCGAGCGCGGTGCTGGGCAACCAGCCGCTGGTGATCGACAATGGCAGCGGCGTCATGAAGGCCGGCTTCGCGGGCGGCGAGACCCCGCAGGTCGTCTTCCCGTCGTTTGTCGGCGCGACCAAGCACACGCGGCTCATGCCCGGCGGACTCTACGAAGGCGGCGACGTGTTTGTGGGCAACAAGGTGCAGCACCACCGCGGGCTCTTCAAGATCCAGTACGCCATGGAGCACGGCATCGTCACAGACTGGAACGCCATGCATCGGATATGGCAGCACGTCTACTCCAAGGACATGCTCAACGTCAACAGCGAAGACCACCCCGTGTTGTTGACGGAGGCGCCGCTCAACCCCGTGCAGAACCGCCAGCGCGCCGGAGAAGTCTTTTTCGAGGCCTTTAACGTGCCGTCGCTCTTTGTGTCGCCGCAGGCCGTGCTCAGTCTGTACGCGTCGGGCCGCACGACCGGTGTTGTGCTTGACGTCGGCGACGGCGTGACCCACGTCGTGCCGGTCTACGAGTCGTTCACGCTTCCCCATGCGATCACGCGCATGGACGTGGCCGGTCGCGACGTGACGAGCCATTTGCAGCTGCTGCTGCGCCGCGCTGGGTACAATTTCCAGACCTCGGCCGAGAAAGAGATTGTGCGCGAGATCAAGGAAAAGCTCTGCTACGTGGCCTTTAATCCGACCAAGGAAGAGCAGCTCGAGGCCGAAAAGTCGGCCGGCGTCAAAGATCTGCTCAGCGCCAAGAGCAAGAGCGTCGCGCCGGCGGCCGACGACGCCTCGGCCTACTATCTGCCCGACGGCACCGTGCTCAATGTGCGTGATTATGTCTTATGATGCCCATTACCCATTTCTAACCAGCGGTTTCGTGATGTAGATTGGTCCGGAGAAATTCCGCGCGCCGGAAGTGCTCTTCCGTCCGGAACTCATTGGCTCTGAGGGAGGAGGTTCGTAGCCTTTGGCTGTTTGTATTTGGTGGTTCATGCGCGTACTCATCAAGTCTGTTTGTTGTTGTTGTAATTCTCGCCAGGCGTCCACGAGTGCCTCGTGCAGGCCATCATGAAGTCGGACATGGACTTGCGGCGTACGCTCTTTTCGCAAATCATTCTCTCGGGCGGCTCGACGCTGTTTCCCGGCTTTGGCGATCGTCTCCTTGCCGAGGTCCGCAAGAAGGCGCCCAAGGACATTAAGATTCGCATCTCGGCGCCGCCCACGCGGCTCTACTCGACGTGGATCGGCGGCTCGATCCTCGCGTCGCTCGCGACCTTCAAGAACATGTGGATCACCAAGAGCGAGTACGAAGAGTACGGGCCCTCGATCCTTCACCGCAAAGCGCTCTAATGGATTGTGGGACAGAGAAGAAAGAGAGAAAGTGAACCGAGAGAGAGAGAGAGGAGAGAAAGTGAACCGAGAGAAAAGAAATGGAGTCGCATTGGTGTTTGCATGTGCCTGTGCCTCCTCTCAATGATTCGAGAAAAGGAACCCAGCAATGTGGGCCTCGATTATCGGAGCCTCCTCTTTTTTATGCTCCTCTCCAGTCACGGGTAGGGACGGGATACGTGGCATTCGGTCAATCATAAATCACTTGCGCGTCTCCTTTGCCTGCGTGCCCTTCGCCTGCGCGGCGTCTGCCTCTGTACCGTTCACCTCTGTGGCGTTCGCTCCGACTGGTGGCGTCTGCGTTGGAGCCGTTGACTGCGCGTGCGACGGTGCACGCACGGGGGGAGGAGCAAGCGGTGTCGCGGACGCTTGCGGCTGCGGTGCCGTCTGCGACGTGGTCTGCTCGCGCTCCAACTGGTCGTGCATGTTCTTGAACGCCTCCAACGCCGTCAACGCGACCTCGAGCTTGCGCTGCGTCGCGCACAGCTCGCGCTTGGTGTGCACAAGATCTTCGCGAAGCGCGTGCTCTTGGCGACTCACGGGCACGAGCGCCATTGGGAATCGATGGCGCAACGACCAAAACGACGTCTCGGGGTACCGCAGCTCAATGAAGTCGGCGTTTGCGTCTCGAACCAGGTTGATCGAGCTGGCGTCGCCACTGCGCGCGATGGACTGCGAGTCCTCAAGTGCTGGTGGCGGCGGCGGCGGTGGATGGACAGTGACCCTGGCGCTCAACGCCATGAGCGCCTTGAACAGAGCCTGATAAAGCGCGTGGTCAGGGATCAGGTCATTGGGTCTGTCGCCAAGCGTCGTAATGTCGGAAAACGTGAATTGCCTAGATAATACACACACAACAGATGAGCTCTTCGGACTTTCCTGAAGAGATCCAATACCCAGCACGCACCGTTGGTCAAACGACGTGCGTTCTTGCATCCAAATCGTGGTCTCGTTCGTGTCTGCTGCTCGGGTGATCAGCACGCGGTACTGTTCGTCTGGACGCGCCGGAAATACGACGCCTTCGACATCGAGCAGTGTCAGGCTGTCTGGTTGCGACGACGCCGCCGCTGTCGAGGGCCCAGAGGACGACGACACTCGCGGCAGTGTCGGTGGCGTTGGCGTGACGCTTGGTGGCGGGTGCTCCGGCTTTACCGTGACATTGACTTTCGCCTCACGTCCGTGGGCGACTGGTGGCTGGCGTGACATACCCTGTGGTGGATGAACCAGAGGAGGATGGCCACGGCGTTCCGCCTTGATCGCAACGACCGGTCGTGGCGCCATCGTTCGCGGGGGCGCCTCCCATTCCATAGTGCGGGACGGTCTCATCAAATAGCGCATAGCCCCCGGAGCGCATTTCTGCGCCATCATCCTCTTGGGCTGGTAGACAAACTTGGCGACTTTGGCTGGTCTGATGCGATCGTTTCGCTTTTGCTTCTTCGTGGCCTCTGTCTTGAACTCCCCAACGCCGTTTTCCTCCCCGTCCTCCTCTTCCTCGTCCTCCTCTTCGTCATCATCGTCCTCTTCGTCCATTTGCAACGCCTTGCGTTTTCCCAGTTCTCGTGGAAACTTCTTCTCGTCATCGTCGTCGTCCTCATGATCCGAACCCACGCAAATCGCGTCGGCCGCGCGGCGGCCCGTGCCCATGGAGCTCATGTTGCTTTCTGTGATCTCTCGGCTTTGGGCCGATTTTGGGCGACAAGAACCATCGCGTCTGAGACTGGTCGTGGGTATTTTCCTCCAAGGATACGTACGCAGACAGTGGTCATTTTCGTCCAATGACCAGTGGGTACATGCCGACCGCTTCAACATCCATCAACGGGCTATTTCTGGATGGCTACGCCTCCACTATTATAATTGGGTTTGCTTCCGCGACAGCATCAGCCAATGCGCCGTGGGCCGGCTCACTGCTCCACAGCACCACGCATACCGAGAACAGAGATGACGAGAGAAGAAAGACAAGAGGTCGTATTAGGTGGTTGGGTTTCCATACAAATCTTGAACACACGGCTGTATCGCCATCACTCTATGCGTGCGCCAGAGACGGCGAGCCCTTGGCGCGCTCTTGCCGCTGCTGGCGACGCAGCACAAGCGTGGCCGCGCCCCAGAGCAGCACCGCCCAGATGAACCAGAGCACGGGAAACAGAAGCACGTTCTTGAGCCCTTCGTGGTCCAAGTGGCAGTCCGGATTCAGCACGGCCTGGCCGTCAATCTCGACTGTGCCGCAGTGCGGCGCCCACGTGTCCTTAAGCCAGCCGAGAATGATGGGCGACGGCACATCGCCCAGTACGTGGATCACGAGCGTGTTGGCGGCAATGGCCATGGCGTGGCGCGACTCGGGGAAAAGCTCAATCACAGCGACCGTCTCGGCGGGCGTGAGCGCGCATAGAAAGAAAAAGCAGATCGAGAGAAAGCCGAGAAACGCCAACCGCGAGTGCGTACACGCCATCATCACGAGCGCCATGCAAAACGCCGCGAGCATGAGCGTGAAAATGATCTTGACCGCCGTGGACGCGCGCTGCGCACTGCTGACGCCGCTCTTGCTCGTGAGCCGGTCCAGCAAAATGCCGCCGAGCGGCGTGCCGACCGTGCCCGTGACGACAATGAGTCCGCCAAACGCGGTCGCGACCTCAATCTGCTTGTCGTACATGCCCAGCCCAATGAGGATCACGGGACTAAATATGCTGAGCGCCGCGAGCGAAAACGTGTAGGACGCGTGGCCCAGCACAATGAGCGTGAACGTCGGATTGCAAAAGATCTCCCACCACCCCGCAAAAAAGCCTTGCGGTGGATTGACGTCCGTAGGCTGCTGACGGGCCATATCTTCGGCGCGTGTTGTCGCCAATTGCTTGCCGTCCCAGCCATCGTCGTCACCGCTGCGATGGTCGTTGTGATCGCCCGGCACGGCATCCAGTACCTCGGGCACGCAGTAGAGACACGTGAGAATGAGCCCTACCATGAGCGCCGCCTCAATGTAGAACGCGCCGGCCCACGTGAGGCTCGAGGCCGAGACCGCCGAGCCGTAAATGTAGCCC
>JAADVC010000623.1:0-17830 GCA_023334575.1 Pythium volutum
GGGCCTCAGGCCGTCTAAATCGCCTGGTGATCAGCTCGGCCCAGCGCCGTCCTGAACTCTTCGGTGTGTCGTATGGTGTTAACACCATCCATGGACTGTAAATACCTAAACATGACGCACAGCACCAACTGCGAGTTGTCTGTGGAACCTTTGCAGGTTGGAGTAGTTCTGCAGGCCGTTCTGCTATTTTACTGATGCCAAATGGGTACGACAGTATTAAAATACATCGTACCCATTTGGCATCGTGTCGACATCCTGTTCTGGTAAGCGCGAGGACTTCAATCCTTTTGGTCCTCGGCCAGACACGTCTTTTCCTGATCGTAAGCAACATGACTGGATCTCCAGGCTGGAGTCCATCAATTGTGGGACGTGGATACTGCGTAGTATGTGTGTTTAAGCAAGCCGTGTTCAACCGGTGCACCGATCCGCGATCCGCGGGGTCATAGATCACTCTCGCCTCGAGAATCCGTCCACTGCTCCAGTTCCACATTCTGAGCCATGGTTTGAAAACGAATCTCGTAAAAGTGGCTCCGTTTGGATAAAATGATCTCGCGTGGAGAACACAAACTGTGCTCGACCTTTTCACACCAAAAGGAAAAACCATGAACATGCCAGCATTTTTCACACGTCACATATTTCAAACAGCTACGATATTGAGCTATTCAGAAGCTAAAGCCAAAGCTAAAGCCGACAGCGTTGTCCTTGGCCTCGCGTTTCCCGTCAGCATCTTTGTTCTCGTCCTGGTCGCCTTGTAGCAGTAGCTCCCACTTGGACTTGCGGTTCTTTTTCGCTCGCTCGTCTTGCAACTCGGCGTCAACCTTTGCGAGCAGCTCTGGGTGGTGCTTCTCCATGGCGTCACGCAGCATGCCACCCAGCAGCGGTCGTCGCGCCGTGGGCAAACCCGACACTTGGCTCGGCTTGTCCTCGAGGAACCGCACGACGTTCCGCAAATTGCCCGTGCTCACAAAGTTTTGCGTGATCGCGATCGACTCTTCCGTGTTGAGCACGAGATGCCAGCAGCCATTGGGCACGAAAATGACTTCGCCGGCCCTGCAAATGCCCTCGCGTGGGCGCTGGCTCGGCGGCAGCTTTCGCACTTGCGGGTAAAACGTCACGAACCACTCGATCAGCGACACGGGCGTCGACACGTCGCTACCGTCTTCGCTCGGGTGTACACCGGGCGGTACAATCTCGGGCGGAAAGAGGATCCACTTTTTGGCGCCGCGGACCACGCCATTCCAGGCGTTGGTCGAATTCGGGTCAATGTGGAACGACGAGCCCGACTTTGCGGGACCGATAATGAGCCACTTGTGGTTGGGACGTCGCTCATCGCCCAGCAGCGCAAAGAAATCTTCTTGGAAGAACTCGGGCACCGAGTAATCGCTCGCCAATTGCGGTACCTTGATTGCAAACTCCTGGTCGAAAATGAACAGTGGCTGGTCGTCCGTGAGCGTGCGACTGTAGTGGAGGTACTTGTCCATGGGCAGCTGAAAGCCGCCGGCTGAAAATGTTTGTCCACGGCATTGGTCGATCAAGTACGCATCGGTCCACTTGGCCATCGCCGGCCACGTCGTGATACACTCGGTGAGAATTACGGGCTGGTTCGCAGTCTCGTACTCGTTCTTGAAGGCTTCCAGCGAAAAATCCTTGGCGCTGCGGCGGTCAATGTTTTCGACCGCAAGCCAGCTTACTTCCACGGGTGCAGCACCGCAGTAGAATGCCTGGAAGAGCAAGTCCGAGTAAAAGCCGAGCACTTGGATCTGACGCAGCGCATCACTCCATTCGCTACAGCCCGTCTTGGTCGCAATGTACGACTGTTTCCAACTCGCCTTGGCCGTAAAATTGCCCTCCATCTCTTCGAGCACGAGCGTGCGCCACAATTCGTCGTGGGAGCCAAACACATAGCATGCGCGACTGCATGCACTGAGTGTACAGAGGTCGTTTGGGGAAAGCCAATTGAGAAAGTCGAGCATTGCAATGTCCGAGAGACACCGAAAGCGGCCCATGCCAGTCGTGCGGCAGTCGCGGATGCCCTTGTCCATGTCTTCGTAGTAGTTGCCGATGGGTTTGATGCCGAACGGGTGTGTGAGTCGCTCCGAGGTCGCCGTGGAGTCGTCATGATTGTCGGTTCCATCGCCTCTGGACCTCGGAGTATCACCGTTCTGGACGCCAGAGAGACGCACTTTCTTGGTGGGACGCTCGGCCATAGTTTCTACAGGTTCGCTGTGTGGAGAGGCCGCGTGCGGCGTCGCCGCGGACGCGCGCAGCGGCTCGGTCGAGGGCATTTTCTTGTTCTTGTCAATGGCTACGAGCTACTTTGCCTCGGCCACATAAAAACTCAGCGGGTACCTTCGCGTCACCTTCAAGCAACTTCTCGTTGATGTTGTTGGAAGGTCGCGGATCTTATGTAGCCATGTGGGTCTGAGTCAGTGAAAGTATATCTGAGTCGGTTGGCAACTTTGGGCTTTCGAACGGCTTAGTTCGACGCCACTCCGATCGAACACGCCAGACCACAAACACAATGAACGGGTCACCAGCTATGCAATCGTCAATCGTCCACCCATACTGGAATACCCCTCACAGGCGCCCCAGTCCACTATGGAGGATTCGCTCGCGTTGCCTCCCTTCGGCCGCTTGACGGGCCGTCGCGCAAGAACCTCTCAAACCCAATGCTGCTGTGCAAAGCTGTCGGCTCGTCAATCGGCCATCTGTACGGTATTTCATGAGGTTTCAAATCCCACGGATTCTGTTACAGCACCAGTCCACAATCACAAGATTGGTCCTCTCATCGAGATTAGACAAGACGACCGGATTCAAACGTATCGAGATTAGACGAGACGGCCGGATTCAAACGTCGGGCGAGCGGGACAATTTTGGCCCGCCACAAGTGCAGGATTTCCTGTCAGGAGGAAACCTAAGAGTCGATGTGCCCGCGCAAATACTGTATTTTCAGTGGATGACTTGCCCATCTCGATTCAATACAGTGTATGAAACGATCCAAACTGCATCCCTGAGCGTGACTGAGAGCCCAGCTGAAAGGAGGAGTTACGGGTAGAGAGAATACGTGGGCCTTGTCCGGTATTGCCTCAGGGGCGACTCTTTTCTATAGATCCGTAGGCCTCTCACCTTGGTCACGCCCAAGCGCCCAGCGATTCCACTGGCTAAGTCGCCTGTCGATTGCGGCGTCTCATAAAAAATCAGGAAAAGATCGGACACCAATGTGAGCAGCACTCATCTATATCAGTACACTATTCACTCGCTTGAGCCACTCAACAACTTAATGCACTCTATTAGGGTGGATTGGTTTTCCCGAGCGAACCTGTTTGTGCGCCATGCACGCATCTTTGTCCACGTGGAGTTGTCGGATCGCGGCCCTGGGATTTCCGACTCGGCGCCCTCATCATGAGGGAGGCCTCATGCACTAAGGGTCCTCCAGGGAAGAGCCAGCCAACCTGAGACAACGGCCCTTGCTCTTTCATAGAGTCCATCAATGGCTACTGCAGGCATTAGGGCCTGTCCGCATCCAGATCCCCCGCCCCTGACTTGGACTCTTTGGTTTCAAGTACGGTCAAGCGAATCGGGAGGACCGGTCCTCGGAAAGGGCACTCACTCGCTAGTTGTCCTCTGCGATTGGGCCCACGTCCAAATGACCCGTCCAAACACTAGTTGTCACCACGGTACAGTTTGTTCTTGTTTGTCCACTGGGGTCTCCAGTGGAGACTGGCAGGTCCCCGGGTCTCCGATTGGTCCACCCCTCGGTTGTTTGATAATAAAAAAGCACTACGTGTGCGTGTTTTTTGGCATGGCGTGCGTTCTCGCTGACGTGGCAACAAGAGCTCGAGACGTTCAGGCTGGGAACCCACGGGCGCGAAAGGCGGATCGCGGGTCGCGGCTCACTCGGTCGTTTGTGTGCACCAGAGTGCCCCGAGGTCTCCAGGTCTCCCCAGGGGGGGGGGCCCAGTTCTCCCCCCCAATCCCCTGGGCCACCCTGGGGCCCTGACTTTTCAAGCCTTGGCACCAAGGCTTGAAAAGTACGAATCGGTCTCGGAGACTGTGCGAGTCCAGCCTTGAGCCGCAATCCACTCTCTCTCTCTCTCTTCTCGTCACTTTGCAATTTCCCTTCACCTCCACACACGACCCGCCCCAGCCCAGCCCAGCTCCTCTCTTCTCCTCCTTCTTCTTCTTCCCACCATGCTGCCGCTTCGCTCGTTGGCCGCCGCGCTCCTCGTTGCTCTCCCAGCGGCCATGCTTCTCCCACTCAAAGCCAACGCACTCCACGTCGCGATCGTGTGTTCGTTCGGCACACGCAGCGACATTGCACCCATTTTCGAAGGCCTGCGCGACTTTGCATTGGAAGACGGCAACCGCATCTCCTATATTGCTGCGCAAGGGATCGCAACGTCCCACGCGAACCAGTTTCCCTACGTTGCGACCGCCATCATCCCGAACGTCGTGCTGCCGGCCTACTTTAACAACTCGGCCATATCCGACATTATGCAGACCAAGGAAAAGTACGACAATACGCGCGTCTTTCTCGATGCAATCGGCTATATCGCCGACATTTACGAGCCCAATACGCGAGCCTATATCGACTATTTCCAGGCGAACCACACCTATGATCTCGTGCTGTGCGACGCCGTCGAGCAGGCCTGCATGGACGCGGCCACACACACGGGTCAGAAGCTGGCCATCTATGGGCCATTGGGCCAGTACGGCGTCGGCGCCGAGTGGTACGTGCCCGACTTTCTCGACCCCATGCCCATGGAGCAGTGGATCGCCTCGCCGTGGAAACGCGCGAAAGGATTCCTGGATCTGGTCCCGTTTGCAGTCGAGACCATCAAGGCCTCGTGGAAAGTGCAGGCCGCACAACGGCGCCTGCAGCTCAATGTGCCGTACATGGACCCGTGGGAATTCCCCCAAAAGAACCTTATGCTCGCGCACCACGTGCTCGGGATTGACCCGGCACGGAATGTACCGACCAATATCCAAGTGTTTGGTCCCGTCGTGAACGAAGAGACCATTCCGCCCATCGAGCCCGAACTCGAGCGTGCACTCGATGGCTACACAACTCACGGTATCCGCGCCGTCTTTATCGCGTTTGGCTCAGTACTCACGCTCGAAGACAGCCCCGAGCTGTACGAGATCATGCTCGAAAGTATCCGCTCGCTGCTGGCCGACAAGAGCCGCAAGCTCGCGGTGGTGTGGGCCTCGGCGTACCATGACGCGGCCCGCACCGAACCGATCCAAAAGCAATTCCCGGGGCGCTTTCTCACACCAAAGTGGGCCAACCAGCGACGCGCACTCATGCACGACGCCGTGCAGCTCGCGATCAACCACGCCGGGTACGGCAGTATTACCGAGGCATTGTACAATGGCAAGGCGCAGATCATGCTGCCGTTTGTGTTTGACGAGTTTGTCAACACGGCGAACGCACAAGAAGCCGGCATTTCACTAAGCCTGGACAAGTACACTATGACGAGCGACGACATGACGACCAAGGTTTTGCTGCTGCTCGACCAGGTCGCCGATGCCACGAGTGCGTACGCGCAAACCCTGCAAAAGTGGAAAACGATCTGTCGCCTCAACAGCGAAAAGGCCAAGATGATTGTAGCAAACGCCGTGAAACTCGCGGCGAGCGTTGGTGTGGACCACTTGGTGCCGCGCGACGTGACGCTGTCGCTGCTGGACCGGTTTGATCTCGTGTCGGTCGTCATGGCGCTGCTCGTCGCATCGACACTGCGCCGGCTTGTCATGGGCAATAAGCCATCAGAGCAACAGCAAGCGCAGCAGCCGACGCCGTCGGCCAAGGCCAAGAGCCTGTAGAAAAACAAAGGAAAAACGCCCTTTGTATAATCCATACAATCTCTTTCTTCTGCTGCATTCGTGCGTGTGGGAACAAATATGAAATGTCCCTATTTTATACTAGTGTTCGTGGATGAAACTATCAACTGGATTGTCGTATCTTCCAATGCGACCTTGGCAATTTTACGCTTATTGATACAGCGGATCTTCACTGGACAGAGTCAGCAAACACTTTGGGAATTACTTTGGGGGTCCGTCTAGTCAGTACCGAGTTGCTATTGATCTCTTTTGCTTGGTGGTGATAGTAGACAAAAACGACTCAATCCACAACGCTATAATAGCCGTAGTGTAGTCTCTCTCTTTCTCTCACTCTCTCAAACTCACGCGCTTAACGGTCCAGAACGGGGCTCTCGATCGTCACGACGCTCGCATCCAATGGCGTGTGCTTGCTCCGCAACGCCAACTTGGCCAACCCCCAGAGCAGCACGGCCCAGACCAGCCACAGCACGGCAAACAGCAATACACCGTGGAGTCCGCCGTGGTCGAGATGGCACTCGGGATTGAGCTCGGGTACGCCACCGATCTCGATCGTACCACACCGTGGCGCCCACGTATCCTTGAGCCAGCCCAAGATCACGGGCGACGGCACGTCTCCAAAGACCAAGATCACGACCGTGTTGGCCGCGACCGCCATGGCCTGGCGCGACGCTGGGAACAATTCCATGACCGCGACCGTCTCGCCCGGGCCGAGCGCCGACATGAAGAAGAACGTGATCGCGAGCCACAGCAGAAACCAAAATTTGGAGTTGGTAAACACCATCATGACGAGACCGCACGCGAGCCCGGCCAGCATAAAGTAGAAAATGTGGTCAACGGCGATCGCACAGCGCTGCATACGCGACACCGTGTTGCCCTGCGTCATGCGGTCCAGCGCGAGTGCACCGACGACCGTGCCGATTGTACCCGCGACGACAATGACACCGCCAAACACCAACGAGACCGAGGTCTCCGTCTCGAAAAAGCCTAGGCCAATGAGCAGGATCGGTGCAAACACACTAAACGACGCGAGCGAAAACGTGTAGGCCGCGTGGCCAAACGCCACGAGCGAGAACGGCACGTTCTGGAACACGCACCACGACTGGCGCCAAAAGCTCTGCTCGTTCTTGGTCTTGGTACGGTCAGGCTTTTCAGGTTGCTGTTTGTCCTCACCCTCCTTACGGTCTGTGAATGGCTCGGGTTTGTCGCTGGTGGTGCGTGTGCTTTGCTGGCTGATAAACACGGGACGCCCTAAGCTCGCTCGGACGCTCACGAGTGATGGCATCTCCGTGCGATCGAGTAGCTCCTCAGTGAGCTCCTCGCTGGTCTCATCAATTTCTTCCTTGGGGATCGCATTGAGCTCGTCGGGGATGCAAAAGATACACGCCACGACCGGGGGCACCATGAGCAGCGCCTCCAAGAAGAATGCCCAGGCCCACCCAAGCGACGACGACGCAAAGATCGAGCCGTACACATACCCGGCGGCCATGCCCACAGTAATAGACGCGATGAAAATGCCGAGCCAGAGCGTACTGTTTTCCTGGGGCGCGTTCCGGTTAATGAACGGCATGGCATTGCAGTGGAACGAGGCCTCGCCGACGCCGCTGAGCACACGGCCGAAAAGTAAGAGTGTGTAGCTGTCGCAATAGTACGACACGCCACACAGGAGCACGGCAAGCACCCACGAGCTCATGCCGTACGCAATCAGCGTGAACGGCTTGTGCGAGATTGCGAGGTATCCAAAAACAAGCGAAAAGACTGCAGTCGCCGCAATGAACGCCGACGAGAGCAAGCCCAAGTAGACGTTTTGCTCGGTCGGCGCGATGCCCAGTGTCTTGGTCATGAACACTTGAAAGCTCTCGGGTGCGCCGGGGATAATGCCGCGGTCGATATAGTTGATGAGGTTGATGTAGCAGAGCAGCGCGATCACGCCGCGCGGGCCAAGCTGAGGCAGGCCGCTGTGACGACTGGCAGGCGTCGTGCCAGAGTCTCGTGCCGGGTCGTTTTCGCTTCCATTGCTATGTGGGCTCGCAGCAGACGCCGTGCGGGATCGTGCCACGGGCGAGGGCGGTGCCGATGCCGACGGCGCCTTGGTCGCGAGCGGCGTCGCCGCCAAGGCCGGACTGTTCGGGGCGCTTGCGACCGTCGCCATGTGCTTCGTTGTCTGGTGAAGTTGGCGTAATAGACTGTGCGTTGGGACGAGAAGAGAGAGAGGAGGGGGTGCGGCGCCATCGGGCCGCTGGGCGAGGGACCGCCGAATGAGGGACGCGGGAGGAAACGTGGCAGGATTTGTCGCGGGCTCTGCCGCCTTTCTCGGTCCCTGAAATGGTCAGGATGGTGGGCAACAGCCCACTGGCGGGTGAATCGAATATCCAGAAATCCCAGAATCCCTTGCGATGGGACGTTTGCTAGAGGTGAGAAGCTCCCGCGACAGCAATGGGTGAGAGGTATTTTAGTACCGGTATCCTGTATTTTCACTGATCTAATTGGTTTCTCATCCGGCCTGTTTTATGCATCATCAGATAGAAAGGCAACACTGTGTAGCCTGTCAGGTGCGTTCATCGATACTGTACCGTACCGTACAGTATTGTACCGCCATCAAGCACCGAAGACCGCAGACACACGGAGATAGAGTCCACGTGCGTTCAACAGGAGAACAATTCTCATGCGGGTGTGCTGGTCGATATGACAGAATCAAATCAAACTGAAACACGCGGCGAGATACTCGTAAGCTTACGCCACGACGATAGGAAGAAGAAGCATGATGGAGGCGGATCGCTGGTCACGAACTGTAAAGAGATAACATGTCGCGACTGGGGAAGGGGCTTCCGCAATTACTGGAACATTAGAGATTAGGCGGCCAGTGATGCTGTTGGACATTTACGGGATGTATCCCGTGACGTGGCGATCAGAGAGACCGTGAAGTGAATCCCATGCGTCAGGACGTGCATAGACAGGACGGATTTGCAACGTGGAACAAAACCGAGCCATCGATCAAGCTAGCAAAATCGGTTATAAGCTATATTCTTCTATATCGCATGAGCATCGTATATCATAGAAATACCCGTCATTGTGGCCGCATGGTCGTACTCGCTGCAAGCACTCTAAGTTATTTGGTGGTCTAGGAAGGGCAAGCCGGATACCATGGACACAGCATACTGAGGCGACTCTGAAACGTGATACAAATATCCAGGCGATTTGTGAGGTGTCGAACATCATCCCTATGACGAGTCCTTGAGTCGTGGGCATCAGCGGACCAGAGCTTCGCTTCGGGTCTCTCTCTCTATCTCTATCTCTATCTCTACCCTGAAAAAGTTGTTGCGTTGCAAGGACACTGTTGACTGTATGACTAAACCGGCAGTACAGTACCCGCCGTGGCCGTGCAGCATCTCGTCGTTCGCTGCTGACGCCAATATCCAAGTCCAAGTACCCAATGGTCGCCCCCAACGTTGATATCTGAGTCCGTTCTGACAACATTCACGTGACTTTCCAGCAACATAATACTCCTACCTTCGCGTCACCTCCAAGTAACCCTATGCGATCGTAACCTGTACCCTTTCCCATCCCACATGGCTACCTATGTTTCTAATCAAGGGTACGCTGGCAACACATCAGCAGGCGGGCCAAACGCGCAGCTTCCCGGCGAGTAGCTCTTGACGTGGGTCGCAATCTGCGCGACCGTACAGCACACGCAGCAGCCAGCGGCCACAGCGTCCCACGCGCGCGAGCCGCTGATCTGGAAACGATCCCGCACACGCGTGCGCAGCTGCCACACGGCGATGGCATACAGTGCGTGGCAAAAGACACAGAGAAACCCCCACGCACTCATGATTTCATGGAGTTTCGCGGGTGCGAACGGGTCGGTATCTTCTGATTCCATCGACTCATGGTGGCGATCATAGTGTTGGTTACGTCGCTGTGCGACACCCAATACAAAGCCGATCCAGGCGCCAACGTGGAGCGCGAGCACGAGCAGCAAGGTCTTGGCGTACGGATAGAGTCCGAGCCGCGCTGTGATTTGTGCGAGTGAGACGCACGGACAGCACCACGCCATGACACCGTTGGGCACGAGAAAGTTGAGACACGAGCAGAAGCCGGCGTCCCACGCGCCGACGAGAATCTTGTCATGTACTGTGGAAGAGGAGAGGCCCGAGCGGTACGCATACACGGGCGTCGTGACGACGTCAAGCTCGGAGATCTCGGGTGCACTGGGCTCTGGTCGCATGGGTATGTCTTTGGTTATTGAGATGACGGCTTTTCCAAAAGTGAGCGAGAAAGGATAGAGCGAGGCGACTGTTTTCAAAAGGCCGACTTGGTAGCATTTCGTTTCGTAGAGACGTTACAGCGCCGCCACGGCCGAGGATTAATCTAATCCACACAACCATGCTTCCGCAAATCGCATGGGCTGACGTCGTGCGGCGTTCGCGCAACGTTCCGCCTTCCCCGTGTCGCCCTTTCGTGGCCCTTCAACTCAGCTCCACCATATCCTGTATGCTGGCCACACGCGTTGCGTTGAACCCAAGCCTTCTGGCTCTTTATGGGCTGAGCCCTTCACTCGGTGTGACAGTCAGGCTGACGACCACTGTATTATATCGGTTCAATAGAATCGACTCCGCCTTGACGCATGGCGGCCAAGAGCCACAGCTTCGCCTTCTTTCCATCCTGGGCGTGGGAGGAAGTTGGTGAATGGATCAATTCTATCCGACCGTGAACACCATTCGATGCACGAGTGTCACACGCCTTTTTTCACTGCCCTACTTGTCGTTTGCCTGCGTGGAGATTCGTTCCCACACACATCAACGCTTTCTTTAACGCAGTACGGCGTTTCCTTCCACGGAAGTCTCGCAGATCCAAGGGCGTAGGACTCTGGTCATGTCGCGCCCTGGGGCGCTGGCTATCATGGGGACCACTACCATCCATCGTGTATGGCGACCTCAACCCCATGAAGCCCCACGGCTGGAGATCGCCTCTCTTTAATCTCATCATCGAGATCCCAGCCACTAAATTTAGGTCTCCTTGACCATGGAGGGCGAAAACAGTGCCAGTCTGCTATCCTATTGTATGGCGTTTGTCAGTCTGGAGTGAATGACTATGCCCGCCAAGCTCAAGCCTGCGCGGTCTCCGCAGCGCAAGGTAGATGATATAGCTAACTGTATGGGCGTTCTCCTAGAACACGGCGGCGTCTGACTGTTTCTTGTAATGCAGTCGGACACGTCGGAGGAGGGGACGCCCAAGTTCCGCAGCAAAATGCTGGGCATGAGCGTCGCTGGTGATGGCCACTCCAGCCCGACCAACGAGCGCGACGAGTCGGGGGAAAACACCCAGGACCAAAAGGAGTACGTGGTCCAAATGGAGCAAGAGCTCGCGCGGCGGCAAGAGAGTTATGTGCGCCGCGAGCGCCAGTACAAAGTGCGGCTCGCCGAGCTCGAGGCACAGCTCCACGAGACGCGCGCCAAGAAAACCAAGGAAAACGCGGTCGACGCGACCATGGACACGCTGCGCACGATGCACCGCGCGATCATTGAGAACGTCGGCCACGTCCAGGACCGCACGAGCAAGATCTTGCAAGGTGAGGCAATTTATTGGCACGGTCTCCAATAATTGGACCTCAATAATTGAATTATATTTTTCTCCAGACCAGGAGAAGGACTTGCTGCGTGCGTTTCGAGCGCGGCTGTATAGCGTCCAAGAAGAGCTCGAGTCGGAAAAGAACAAGACGGACGACGGCGCGTCGGCGTGGATCGAAAAGAGCAAGCAGCTCGAGACCGAGGTCGAGTGGACCAAGGAGCTAGCCGATCGGCTCGATCGACTCAACCAGAGCCTCACGCGCGAGAACCAGCGGCTCAAGACGCAGTTCACGACCCAGGAAAACGACCGCGAGTTTCTCGTCAAGCAGCTCGTGGTCGTAAAAAAAGACAATGTAAGGCTGCGCAGCGAGTACGAGTCGCTGCAGCAGCAGCTCGAAGAGCTCAAGGATGAGACGGGCCGTGGCGCTGGTAGTAGCTCCTTGTCGTCATCCACAACGATGGCGTCGGTCTCCATGGGGGCACTGCCGCGCGTCGTGACACGAGAGCCGTCGAACCGCGTCGCGCTGGTGTCGCGTCCGACGACCGCGACCGGCATTGCCGCTACGGCGTCCTCCAGTGGACTCTTGAGTACTGCCGCCGCCGCGCTCGAGGCCGACAACCGATACAAAGAAATCATCAAGCGGCTCAAGCGCGTGCTCGACGTTGAGCGGCGTAATCTGCAGCAAGTGCGGTCGGCCTACAAGAGCGAACTGCAGAACCGCACCGAGCTCGAGATGATCTTAAAGGAGTGCATCCATGATGTCCGCGGCGAGATTGCCAGTGCGTCCACTGTGTCGCCCGTACTCATGCCAGCGATTTATACTGCAGCGGTGGCTCCTGGTGTGTCGTCCCGTCGGCTGGAAAGCAGTGGCTCCATGGCGACGCTTCTCAGCGACCACCACATGCGGCTGAATGCTGTGGAGCGTCAGCGGCTGATTGAAAAGCTACTCGCAAAAGAGCGGCTCTTAAATCTGCTGACGACCAAGGCGTTCCCCATTAAAAACGGCAAGCCGCCGGGCGATCCGCTGCTCACGGGCGATGCCGTGTCGCCCGAAGAAGTCGCTAAAATCTATGCCGAGGTCGCGAGCCTCACGACGCCAACGTCGTCACGAGGAGAGACGCGAAGTGATCACTCGGGCCAGTTGACATAAAAACTCTCGAACAGAAAGAGAAATAAATGAAAAAGAAGAAAAACGACATATGCCGGGTCGGTTAGACCGTTGTCATGGCGAAAACGATTGCCCACTGGGCTGTTTAGACGCCTTCTGCCATCACGAACACACCGCGTACACACCTTCGCTGTAGGTGTTTTCTTTCTCTTCTTCCCAACGGCTCGCAGAGCGGACCTAAACGCCTCGCTGCGTGCGTGTCCGTTTAGTCCGTTCAGCGGGATAAAAGCTGGAGCTGCGTCGGGTCAGAGAGGTCGGCGCGAGAGGCGGTCGCTGCCTCGTAACGCGCCATGACTCACGGCGTCTCGTTAGTCGCATCTGTGGGAGTGTCCAGCTTCATGTCATGTGGTGGGCGGGCGCCGCCTTGTCCATGTTGGACGCGCGCGATTCCGCTTCACCACGAAGCAAAGGTCGAGCACAGACCTTTGGTGCTGGTGAGCGGTCGCCATGCATTGCATTAGCTTAGCATACCGTATCCGATAGACCACATACCGTAGTTACTGTGCATGGGACGAACTAATGTATCCCCTGTCGATGATATCCAGTGTTCAGCGTGCGAGGGTGTGTTGCAGGAGATGAGGCTATCATCTCCTTATAAAGCTGAACGCCAGTTTATGTGGATCAGGAGTTGAAGTTGCTACGCCGTCGGGCACATCCCCCTTTCAATCATGATACCAAGAGATCTTTTTGTTTTTCGTTCTTGGAAACCGTCTCGTGTTCCTATGCGGTTTTACAGCAGCTTTCAGTGAAAGCTGCTATTTTTCATTTCTCCCCCTGAAAGTTTCAGGGGGAGAAATGAAAAATAAAATGAAACGAACGCGCAAGGACCTTGAGGGAGGGGCTGATGCGGGAGTGCGGGAGTCAATACGCACTGCTAATGGTGGGGAACAAAAACTACCCAACAAATAAAACCCAGAACCGAAAGGGATCCAAGCGAGAAACGCTCTCGGAACAGAAGGGGAAATAGGGAATGCCGTTTCACATTGTAATGAGTGGGAGTGAAAATGGACGGTTGCACGCGCAACGCTTGGTACCTCCCTCAAGCGTCTCAATTTCCGGCCCAAAGCTTCTATAATTTCTGCTTTCATCATGGTGACCTAAAGACCACTGATCTCCAATAACTGCGAGCCACACAGAGGAGTCTGAGTTGAAGTGCGTGTGACAAGCGGGCTTTGTGGACGTTTCGTGTCTTGGGCAAGCCCTTACCATGCCCTTACAAAATCGCACCCTCAATTAGAGTCATCCAGTACTTATCTGAAGTGAATTGTTGCACAAAAAGGGCAAATCATAGTTGAAGTGTGAATTCTTCAAAAGTTGGACTGAAACCACCACAGGACTCGATGTCATTTTCTTGTGCCGATTCTTTTGTGTTTGCTCGAAGGAAGACCTAGACACGGGTTATCTCTGTGCTTCAACAAGGCACATCTGCGGAATGTATCCATTTTGAGCTGAATAGACGCGGCAATGCTGGAGCTAAACAGCTGAGCAGGCACATGCGAGTCATGCAGGGAGTCATGGGATGTCACTTTGCGCGACGCTCGGGAAGTGTTTAATGACTCAGCAGCGGTCGAAGAGTCAGAGTCCACGAGAGGGTCCCTTCATTGTTCATGCAATAGTCGACGCTAGGGAAGAGCCCCGCTGATGCGTTGGCAATGGCAACCCCAGTACATGCCGCTCCTTTCCTCACGTCCGGTGCGAGCAGGAATCCCCCATTTGGACGTGGCGTTGGGGCTGATTGGAGTTCAGCATCGTAAGCAAGAGGAGGAGCAAGCGAGGGTGTTTCGTTCCAGCCCTTACGGGTACGTTGCTGAACGCCGTTATCTTTCGAAAAACAGAGCACAGCCTGGCACGTACGTCGGCTGCCATGTGAGCCAGCGCAATCAAAGGCTCCACACAAAAAAGAAAAACGGAGCACCTACCCCTGGTGTACTAGTATCTTTCTGCCTTCCAATTGCGTATACCATTAATGTATACCCAAAAAAATAGGACAATCTGGCTCGAAAATTTGCAATTAGCCAAGTTGAAGTGGGCCAGTATACAGCAGATACACTATGTATACCTGCGCTGGTCGAAAACTGATTGCTGAATGGCTGAACCAACTGACATTGGCTGCTGTTGTTCACGAAAAGAAAGAAACAGTGCCAGAAACAAAAAATCAAAGCAGTTCAATGCATGAAGCACCGTGGGTTCACTGGGTTGATCTGGGAACCCTTGAAATAAATAAGCCACGCTGAGACCGTAACCTCCCTATTCCCCTCCGACTGTCGTTGGCGAGATTTTTGTGGAATGTTACATCATATTCGTGTGCCGCTGTCGCTTGTCCCTGGTCTGCTTTGCTCTATCGCCATGTCCGCCATTCGATTTTTTCTGTGCTTGCCTGGCGTGCAAACCAACGTGCCAGTGATTCCGCGGTCCCTACCTCCGCTCCCCTCCCCTCCTCTTCTCCTCTTCCTCTGCTCATTCCTTCTCTTTCGCCGTCGCCATCGCGTCTCTCTCGACCAACAAACCACCAACGAAAAGTGAAATGACCAGCCGCGGATCCGTCGACCGTCTCAGTGGAGCGCCTTCCCACATGCCGCATCTCTCCACGGCCATGGAGGACATGCAGTACCACCCACCAGCCCACCACGGCGAGTACGCGCGCAGCCCCAACTCGGGATCGATCTCGGTCGACGCGCGCATCCCGCAAAGCAAGAAGGCCATGCTGCTCATGTCGCCAGCGTGCAACTTTGAAGCCTTCAGTCTCCACTTCCACTTGCCGCTCAAGGCCGCAGCCGAGAAGTTTGGCGTGCGCGCCACGGCCTTCAAGAAGCGGTGCCGTGCCATCGGCATTCGCCACTGGCCGTACCGTAAGGTTCGCAGTCTTAAGCGGTCGCTGCAAGAGCTCAACCGGTGTAAGGACCAAGGCACGCTCAACGACAAGCAGCAGTACCAGTACGCCACCTTCAAGAAGCAGCTCGACAAGCTCATGTCGCCCGAGACCTATGGTGAGTGCTGCTTCTATTTATTTTTTTGTTCTCGAACCAAAGAAAAATGTTCTAACTCGGCTTTTGTTTCCTTCAGGTATTGATCCTTCGGGCCGCCTCCCCATGCATCATTTTGAGGACGATGACGACAATGAAGAAGATGACTCGGGCGACGACGACTCGTACACGTCGTCGCAGAGCCCGCGCTACGGCTCGGCTTCCTTCTCCGAGTGCAGCATCTCGCCGGCAGAGAACGACAAGACCTTTGGAGATTTCTCAGGTCCGTCCCATCTGCGGTCTATCCGCAAGCAGCAATCAGTGAGTCGGGTTTTTTCTCTTTTTTTCTTTTTGTTTCACGGTCTGGTGCTGAAGCGATTCGATGTTTTTGTTCATCAGAATCACATGACGTCGCCCCACATGCCCAAGGTGCCCATGGGCACATTCTCGTCAGAGCTCCCCAGTATGTCGCACCGTCTCGGTCTCAAGGACTCGATGCTATCGTCGTCCGGCCACTTCAAGTACCCGTACGGCAGCTACGACCACTACCTCCACGAGGCTGGCATTGACAAGCAGCAGGCCATGATGGCCAGCCACGCAATGCGCTGCCACGCCGACGACCAGTACAACGACGACATGAACGGCAGCGACAAGTACGAAGAGCTGCGTCCGCCGTCGATCCACGACCGCAGCAGCGGCAGCAGCCACGACGACGACCACGGCAACAACGACCAGCCCAGCCAAAACATTGACTACAACAGCGAACGCTTCTTCGACGACGTCTTTCTCCAGATCTCGCCTGACTACGGCTGCCTAGTGTGACCACAAAAGCCAATGCGCGTCCATCACGACGCTCTCACGTGCCTTCTGGTATTTAGCGTGTCCGTCGGCCATTTCCTTCCAGTCCATTCCGCATCACAGAAAAAGCAACGCCAGCCATCCCACGACCGTCAGAACCGTCAGGTCTTGCTTCCTCTTCGTCAACCACACGGCAAATCATCCAGCACACTCCCTTCAATCTTGCACTGACCGATCAATGTACTCCTCCACAATGCCCGTCGAGTGGTGTGTAGTAGTGAGCTCCAGCGCCATCCTGTACATGAACAAACAATACAACGACATTTACACACGCATCACGGCATAATGATCCAAGTTGGATTAGCAAATGCATTGTCTGAGCAGCCAAGCTGCGACTCGATCACTACGAAGTTGGATCGGGGTTAGCTATGCTGACGGGACACAACACAAAGTTGGTGTCACTAAAGCTCGTAGCAGACTTAGTACTCCTCACCGAAGTCCTCCTCGCCCTCGCCTTCGGCAGTCTCGGCGCTGACCTCCTCGTAGTCCTTCTCGAGCGCCGCGAGATCCTCACGCGCCTCCGAGAACTCGCCTTCCTCCATACCTTCGCCAACGTACCAGTGCACGAACGCGCGCTTGGCGTACATGAGATCAAACTTGTGGTCAATGCGCGAAAACACTTCGGCGATCGCGCTCGTGTTCGAGATCATGCACACGGCACGCTGCACACGCGCCAAGTCGCCACCGGGCACGACCGTCGGCGGCTGGTAGTTGATGCCGCACTTAAAACCGGTCGGGCACCAGTCCACAAACTGGATCGTACGCTTCGTCTTGATCGTCGCCACGGCGGCGTTCACATCCTTGGGTACAACGTCACCACGGTACATGAGGCACGTCGCCATGTACTTGCCATGACGCGGGTCACACTTGGCCATCATCGACGCTGGCTCAAACGCGCTGTTCGTGATCTCGGCGACCGTGAGCTGCTCGTGGTACGCCTTCTCAGCCGAAATGACCGGCGCGTACGAGCTCAACATGAAGTGGATACGCGGGTATGGCACAAGGTTGGTCTGGAACTCGGTGATATCGACGTTCAGCGAACCGTCAAAGCGCAGCGACGTCGTGAGCGACGAAATGACCTGCGCGATCAAACGGTTCAAGTTGGTGTACGACGGACGCTCGATATCGAGCGAGCGACGGCAAATGTCGTAGATCGCTTCGTTGTCCAACATGATCGCGATATCAGTGTGCTCCAACAGCGAGTGCGTCGACAGCACCGAGTTGTACGGCTCCACGACGGCCGACGACACCTGCGGCGACGGGTAAATCGTAAAGCCGAGCTTCGACTTGCGGCCATAGTCGACCGACAAACGCTCGAGTAGAAGCGAACCGAGGCCCGAGCCAGTGCCACCGCCGACGGCGTTGAACACCATGAAGCCCTGGAGACCCGTGCAGTTGTCGGCGAGCTTGCGCACGCGGTCAAGCACGAGATCGA